>VYZR01010419.1:84425-94721 GCA_013400675.1 Oxylabes madagascariensis | reverse complement strand
GTTTCAGGCAAGTTTAGAAGGGACTAAGCCACCAGCTTGGGTGAAGAGGCCCTGAGACATGACAGTGGAGTAGGTCTGAACAGAAGCATCAGTCTGAGAACCCCAGGATTAGTGTTTGCATACATGTGATTTCAGAAACAGAATTTGGCTCTAGATATTATTTTAGCTCTAGTCTAACCTTTGATTAATTAATTAATCAATCTAAACCATCTCTGAACACTCGCTTTTGGGTGAGCAGCTTAGAAATGCATAGAGAATTCATAGAAAGTATTAGGCAAGCTTGTTGTTAACTATTTTTTAGATAAAGCAAGTCACATATGTGTTCTAGGAACCCACTCCTCTCTTCGTAGGTAGAAAAATCCCAAAATATTTTATATATCAAGATGCTGCTCCCTTTAATGACAGAAGTGTTTTTGTGTAATTAAACATGTCTCTTCAAGTCAGGAGTTTTGTGCAAAATATTGATTTGAAAAAAAAATAGATCAGAGTATTCCAAGTCAACCCTATTCCTCTGGTTTGAGGCTTATTTTTAAAGGGATTTTGCAAATAATTGCAAATAATTGTAGGTTGCGAGAACAATGCTGTAATGGAACACATGGCAAAGTCTCTTCCAGTGTCCATGGCATTTCACCAAAAACACCCCAACTCTGTCTCTGTGCTGTCAAACTGGTTGAGTCATTTCAGCAAGGCTCCTTCCTCTGGCCTTTTGCTTTTTAAACAGCCTTATAACAATCCACAACCTACCCTATAGATTCTAATTCACTTAAAAGTTTTTCTGACTTCATAAACTTGTGCATCTCTTTGAAATTTTTTTCTTTTTTTTTTTAATCAATTGTGGTCTGTTTTGGGGTCTGTTTCTCTTCTTTCAGGTACAGTACACCAGGCTTAGCTGGACTGAGCTTTATGTGACTAATCCCATTATGACTCCTGTGGAGTTGTGCTCTTTCAAAATTTCTTGAGTAATAGTCTGTTATGAGTACATACTTATTCCCATGTCATGCGAACAAATTCGTTCTCACAATTTGTCATGGGCCATCTGCTTTTTCATCTTTGTCCCTGGCTTAATTTCAGTGAGATTTTATTCACTTCCTGACAAAATGTGTGTTTTTGCACTCTTTTGGGACCAGATTTTCCAGGAACCTGAAGTCCTTCTTTGACACCTAAGGGACAGAGCCAGACGTTTTGAAGTGCTCTGCAGCTCCTGTTATTTCTGAAAACAGAAGAGTCCCTGAGGATGCCCTGACATCTCAGTGTGGGGAGGGAATGGGAAAAGAGGAGGTAGGCACGTTGGAGAGGTAATATTCTTGGGCAGCAGGCAATTCCTCATGACAGTGCTCATTGCCTAACACATTTGTCCTGCTGTGCTCAAAGCACTGCACAGACATGTCCCACACTGGATGCACTTTTTGGAGGCCAGACTGAACCTCATGAAAAATGAAATGCCATGACAGAAGTCCATCACGGAGCCAGGAGCAAAGGCCACTCTCATCTTTCCCATCAACCAGCATTGCCAGTGCAGCCCTCTGATGGCTCCTTTGCCTTACACTTCTATTAGCACAACTTCTTAAATCAGGGAAAGATTCTTTCCCTCCCCTTTGCAGCACAGAAAAAAGGCAGAGCAGAAAAATCTGTTGTGTGTAAGGAGACTGCCAACCCAGCCCTCCCGTGGCCACACAAGAACATCTCCTCCACCCACATACACTCCCTTCCCAGCAACTTAGTGAGGATGGCAAAGTGGCTTGGGAGACTTTTTAGGTCCACTGAAACTAAAATAAGACTGACAACTACTTCTGGAGAGCCAAAAGAAACAGGAAGAAAAAGAAGAAAGTGGTATAATTGTTCAGACCATTTTGTTCAGACTGCCTTGTATTTTGCCTCTGTCAATGGTCAGTAAACGCTGCCTCCAAGGCAGTATCAAAAAATCTTCAATAACAGCTATACCTTAGTCCATTGTAGGAAATTTTCCTGGAGTTCCATTAATAAATTGGGTTTTTGGCCCAGGAGAGATGTTTATATTATCAACAATCACCTTTGATGGAGGCCAACAGATTTGATTTAAGATCAGGCTCAAAATGAACTTCAACTGCATGAATTGCAGCTGAAAGAGCTTGTGTGTAATTACCTCTCTAGATAGGGCCATTAGCTACACCAAAGAGTTTTTCCTGTTTTGAAACAGGCAGCTTTTCCAGCACGTGTAATTCTTCTGAGAGTCTTGTTTTCTTTTCCTAATAAGTACTATTGTCTTTCTAAATGCCCCTATTATGGTCTTATTGGCATTGTAAACATCACATAATTTTTAAATTATTTTTCTTTTTCCTGTTTCTTTTTTCCTTTTTCTTCTTATTTTCTATTTTTTTTTTCTCATCCTTTGGCAAGGTTTTGGCAATTAACTCCTACAGCAATGAGTTTCTCAGTTTAATTTTGCATTATGTGAGGAAATTTTTCCATGTATGCAGGGAATTTAGATACTGATCAGCCAGGAGCATTTTCTCTAAAATCACCTGTGTGCCTACTCTTTGTAGAGTTTGCACTTCCTGACACATATGGCCCTAGAATAAATCCATGATCTCATAACATTCAGCAGGTACTAAGAGATACAAAAGAGAGTGGACAAGATGTGTATGTTTTACCTTTAAACCAAAAGATAATAGAATGATTAAGGTTAGAAAAGACCTCCAAGATCATCAACTCCAACCATTAACCTAAGAGTGCCTGATCCATCACCAAACCATGTCCCCAAGTGCCACATCTAAACATTTTTTGAATGCTTCCAGGGATGATGATTCCACCACTTCCCTGGGCAATGTTCCAATGCTGGACAACCCTTTCAGTGAAGACATTTTTCTTAATATCCAAACTAAACCTCCCCTGGCACAACTTGAGGCCATTTCCTCTCATCTTATTCCTTGTTACCTGGAAAAGGAGGCAAACCCTCTTCTGGCATATTTCAGACAGTTGTAAAGAATGAGAAGGTCCCCCCGATCCTCCTTTTCTCCAGGCTAAGCCCTCCAATGTCCCTCAGCCGTTCCTCATCAGATTTGTGCTCCAGACCCTTCACCAGCTCTGTTGTCCTTCCCTGGACATGCTCCAGCATCTCAGGATGAGGCAACCAGGAACATTTATAGAAACAAATCTTGATGGTCCAGATATTTTAGGTTTATTTTTCTTTGCTGATTTGAGATTAGTTTAATTTCTTAACATATATTCTCTGAAGGCTTCAAAGCAGATTCAGATGTTAATTAACCAAAGATAGTTATATTTTCCTGCTGGTTTTTTTCCCAGGAAAAATATGAGACACACCATGCAATCTTATGGTTTTGGTAGCCAGTGAGTCAAGTCTGGAAATTTGGTTCACATGAGTCAACGAGATTTCAGGTTGCTACAAAGAGTCCAGCAAGGACAATGTCCAGCCAGCAGTGGACATTCCTCTTTTGCAGACACCATATGGCTTTTCTTGGGCTGATTCATGAAACAATCTACATCCAGGCTGGGTTACCTTGAACCTCTTCCATGCTGTGCTTTTGCATGGTTTGTGTCTCTCAAAGGCTTGCCACAGCTGTGCTCCCCACCGAAACACAGGAACTCTGTATTTTCCTGGGTATTTACCACCCAACTGCCCCAGCACAAAGCTTCTGCTAAGCCTTAGAGTCTACATAGCAGAGCAGTGGTCTAGCAGTCCTTATCTTGTACCATCTTTCAAGCTGTGTAAACTCATACTTAAGTGGAAGAGACAGTGAAAAAGAGTGCAGAAAGTCTTCTGTCCCATCTAGAGCAGAACCAAGGTTGTTGGTTCTCCTCAGCGAGCAACTTTTAGGTGAAATTACGGCTGAGTAGAAGGCCATGATTAGACACACCCCAAAAAACTGTCTCTGCAAGATGAGCTTGGCTGTTGTTCTGCCTTACGAGTTTGAAGGTCAAAACCTGCTTGTCAAGCTAAAAGTGGACACCTTGACTGTACAATAAAGAGCCCCTCAGTGATTTGAAGATGATAAAGGAATGATCTTGCCATAAGTATGCAAGAAAAGTCGGAACTAACTCATGTAATTGATTAAATTTTCGTCTATTTCCCAGTATGTTTCATCCCCAGAGGCATGGTGCCGTTTTTAGGAAAACAATCTTGTAATGAAAATCCCCTGAAACTGCACAGCCTGAGGTGATTTTTATCATCTTCATACACCAAGGAACCACAGAGACCATATCTTTTCTGCAGAGTTAATCTGGGTGGGAGACAGCCATATCTGAATACCTGAGCTATGCCAGTCTGGACACGAATTATTTCCCTGAATGACCCTATGACTCCTTTGCTGTTTGTGAACTTTCCCGATTGTACCAGGAGTTTCAGACTGGAGGAGGAATACCTCATAGTGTTTTGTGTTTAGATACTCTGGGATGCTTTCCTAATCTCTTGTGTCAGATGTGGGAGAACTTGTTTACTCCAAGGAAAGGCTCTCGTGATCAAAAGTGAGTCCTTACTACAAGAAGGGTGAGTGCCAGCCCATGGCCAGACAGGACCCAGGCTGCTCTTCCGCTCCTCAGAGCTCCCAGCCTGGACTGAAACCACTTCCCAAGCCTGAAAGAAGTTTTAAACGCCCATGGAGTCAATGCCTTGGAGATGTACCTTTTATCCTCTTTCACTTCAACTGCTCGATATGCCCAGGCAATTGTGGCAGGCATCATGGAAATGTTGTCTTCACAAAGACATTTTGTCTCCAATAACATTTTCATTTTACACCCAAGTCTAGCCGGAGGTGAATTCTTCTGTTTATTGAAGAGCCACAGCTCCTTTGGAACAAAATGTTCTCCTGTAAGCCGGGTGAGACGCTGGTTTTATTGAAGAACAGTCCTGCAGACCAAGACAATGCTGTACTTCACTACCCCTTTTGAATTACCACTCTGTCATTTCCCAGAGGAGCATGATCGGCCGACCACTAAACTCTGCTTTAAGATCTTATGCCCGATCTAAATGAGACAGAATGAAGCCCTGGAGAGATTTCAACCCTTGCTTTGTTGAAACAACATTGCTTTGTTTGGAATGTATTTGCCTTTGTACTGGGGAATGAAAATGTAACCCAGTCCCAGTTTTGAAATACATAAATACAACATTTTTGGTAACGTAGCATATATAAAGAGATCCACAGCATATGCTTTTTCTTATGCATCCTTTTTCTGGGAGATCTTCAACCAGTTTTTAAACCATCAAATCCTGAGCTCTCTAACATCTCAGTGGAGGAGGAACATATCATGCCTGTGTTCCAGGCTTGCATGGCGACCCAGTTAGGAAATCTGTAGCAGACATGAAATGAAATCCAGACCTGTGCTTGCAACAATGAACTCAGCCTTCCCTTGTATCCAGTTGGATTACACAAGCTAGGAGCCACCCAAAAATTCATGACGCCCACTCACAGCTCCAATCAGAGGTCACCACCATTTGGGTCCCAGGTCTTTCCTGGGCTTTACTTTAATACCCTTAGATTATGAACTGAAGAGACTTAGAGTTACGATCCAAATCATCCAACCCAGGTTGAATCCTGAGCTGCAAATAACTGGACAACTGAGACAGTTAGACTTTTTCCTATCCCTTTCTACAAATTCACTGTTACTTCAGTGCATCTTGGGGCAGAGATATCATGAACACAGGCCTTTGCTGTGCCATTAACTGGTGTATGAAACCACACCATCAGCAGCTGTGGAACAGCAGTCAGAGAATTTGAGGGGTGTTGCATGTGATAAGAACAGAAGAACTCCACTAGAAGGTTCTAAGTTCCTCCTCCCTCCACCTATCCATCCTTCCCACCATGTGTCCCCCTGAATAACTAAATGGAGGAGGCATTTGCCCGCTCTGAGAGCAAACAAACACGTCAGTCCTGCCCAAACAGAGGTGCTCTGTCTCTCCGTCTGAGTCCATGTCCTTTGATCATCATGGGCACCAGCTCCTGTCTGATATTTTGGGCTGTGCAGGGTGGGCTTGTTCACTCGCTGGGCGGAGGGAAACACCTTGTTAGGACAGGAAGGAGTGATTCAGCCACTCCTCGCTCTGAGTCAATATTTACCCTGTGGCTCTGGTTTTGGGGAGGGATGGTCTCTCTCCAGGGTCACATTCCCACTCTGCTAAGTGAGGTGGCTGGAGCCACGAGTCCAAGAGGGTGCTAGCAACCTTCTCCCGGGAGCACAACTGCTTTGTCTAGGCTGCATTTGGACGCAAACTGGCACGCTGTGGCTATGTCTCTTTTCCTTGTTTTTTTTTTTTTTTTTCTAATTGTAGTCTGAAGCTTTCCTTAATGGGACAGAGAAGTCTTTGAGACTGGAAATGTGCTCTTCTCTTTGTTTCTGGTAAGACATAACACTGTCCTCATGGGACCGCGCTCCAACAGGGATATTTTAGTTCTGCCTGGCTCCACTTCTCGCTGGCCCGCGGTCTGATTGCTGTTTGTCACTGGGAGTGCGAGCGCTGGGGAACAGAGACTGCCCTCACTGCAGACGCTCTAGTAGGCTGGAGCCCTGAACTTGGCTGGGCTTCCCAAGCATTTCCACGAGGCAAATAGAAACACTAATTTCAGCTGGACACGGTATTCCTTGGGCCCATTCCTAAGGGGCCGTGTTGTGCTGCCTTTGCCTTTTCTCCATGTTAAATGCATTGCTAGATTTCACCCTGGGGGTTGTTGTGTCCTGCTGGTGGATGATTATATTCCTCTATCTGAGACATTGAAGATGAAAGAGCAGTTTGAGATCCCTTTTGATAGATGGAGATACCCTTCTGCCTGGTCCCTGGTATGATTCTGTGAAGATGTTGAATATGTCCCATCTTTCAGAACTTGGTCTCTTTTATTCTGGTGTAAAACAGGAATAATTCCATTGGCACCAGTGTAATTTACACCAGTGTAATAATGGGAGAAGGAGAAGAAATAGGCCTGCAGGGATTTTTTTGTTTCTTTTGGGGGAACCATGCTGACTGTAAAACCACAGCAAAATTATTTTTAAATGAGAAAAATTTCTTTAAGACAGATCAGCCTCTTAAAAAGAGAGACAAATGGAATGAAATGCTGCAGTTCAGAAAGTCCTGTGGTATTTGGGAAATAGGGCAGTTTGCTGTAAAAGGAGTAGTAAACAGCCAAAGCCAGGAGAGCTGCAAAAAGAAAAAGACCCAGAAAATGAGGCTGCTTATGAATTACATTATCAAAATTTCTCAGAGCACAAGAGATGAGATTGTAGAGGCAAGTTTATTCTCAGCACATGCGTGGAAAAATATAAACCTCAGTAAGAACCACTGAGTAAACCTGAGAAAAGAAAATGACTGTGCCTGGAAATGTTTAGGGGATGGTGTTTGTCAATTAATAAACTGAGAGGCCACCATTTGCAGCTCACTACACAGCAAAGGCGTGCACAAACTAAGTCCAAAGAAGGAGATTTTTTTCTTTTTTCCCCAGTAAGAGGAATGCAGGGACATTTTGCTCTGTGCTTCATCTGCAATTCGTTTTTTCTTTCATTAAACCCAGTGATTATTGAGAAGAGAAAGTTTGTTTCAAGTGGCTGGGCAAGGGGTCACGATTACCCACACCACCAGGTTCCCGTTTGCCTTCAGGTCTGTTGATTTTGATGACAAGCCTTTACCACTCAGATTCTCAGTTGTGTCAGCAGCTTCCCCAACAGCCCAGCGATGCTTTTTGTATTAGGCTGTGCAGACAGGAGAGCAGCTCCAGCCAAAAAGCACACATTGAGTTCGTACTCCCTACTGTAAGAAAAACCTCAGCGTTTGACTAAGTTTAGATCCAGCCTCATGGCTTGCACTCATCTCTAATAGAAATACACAGATATCCCCAACAACGTGTTTAAATGTGAAGATGAAGTTTTCCAAGGACACAATACATGTACCCTGTTAGGGAACAGCTCTTCTTCAGGCTGAGAAGCTTCTCTCTATTCTGGGGGAAACCTGACAGCATTGGGAATCTTCAGTACGCCAAAAGGAAGAAATGCCAAAGGGTCTGCTGCCTTGTAAGAGGAAGGCTGCTTGATTAACTTCATGGAAAGAAACTGAGCTACAAAAAGACAGCATTTTGTCTTTAACACAGACTGTGAGCACAGTCAATTGGGTAGTCTGAGCTATACCAGGACTATCAGGACACCAAGGTCAGAAGGAGACTGGATGCCACCAGGAATGTGAGGAGAGACAGGCTGGGAAAAGGGGGATGTGGAGGAGCCAAGGTGCAGTTGCTGAAATTCATAAATGACTCAGCACAGAAACAAACTCAAGCAGGATCCTGACTTACAAGGGAAAGCATTAAGTCTTGCAAGGAAAAAAACCAAACAAACCAACACATAATCACTGTGTGTCCATCTATACATCTGTTCCATAGGCTTAACTGACTCATCTCAAAGAAAAAAGCCCATTTTAAGACAGCATTTCTGCTCAGTCTTTCTGGACCTTGGGAAAGTGGTTATGCCATTGGAGATGACCAGAAGAACCCCAGTCATGCCTGCATAGCTCACACTACAATGTGAGCTAATGCTCTCATTGTAACAGCAGCAGAGGCTTGCACTGCTTACACAGCCCAACACACTCTGTGCAACGTCAGAAAGAGGTACTGCACTTGGCCAGTCCTTGTGACATTATAATTAGAGGCAGGGCTTGAATCAGCATCCAAATGTGAAATGGTGCTGTAAGTCAGTTGATATATGTCCACCAACATTGTCATTATCCTGAATTCTGTCATCTAGAAAAAAATCCAAGCGCTGCAATCCTCAGGGCATTCACAATTTAGTGGAGTGAATACCCCAAATTTGGTACTAATCTTGGCTCTCCAAGGCTCAAAGTCAGTGAATTGTTTAAAAACATAGCTGGGAGACATGGAATTTTGGGAACTGTCCGTGTAAAAAAGCTGCCTGAAATTGAGCTTCCCAGAATAGAGACGGACTTTAATTTTTAGGACATCTGAAATGAGCACATGACCCCAACTAAAGCATCCTTAGCTTGTCCTTAATAAAAAATAATTGAAGGTCTATGTCTATCTCTGACAAGAATGGCTCTGATCAGAGAAGGAAAATTAATGTGTCACAGAAAAAAATCAAACAACCAAACAGCAAACAAAAATCTCAAAGAGGAAACTGCTTAAAGTGATTTAAAAATACATGACTGCACCAGGACAGACCTAGTGAAACCAAGAATTTTGAGGTAAGATCTGCCAGTCCTGTTGAGCACGTCATGCATTAACAGCTCTCTTTTTCATGTTGCTGGAGTATTCCCTGCACAACAGCATGAGTTAAAAGTGAGTTTTGAATTGTCATCTGAAATGTCCTGGTTCAAACTTCCCAGCTTCTTACTCCAAGCCTAGCAAATCTTTGGGTTTGATGCTTCTCAGTGCAAGCAGGTGCATCAGCATTTGGCCCTTGCATTTGGCTCTTGTACTTCTTTATCCTGAATTTTTCCTCCTACTTTGAACCCTCAACTCCAACTGTTTTATGGACACATTTGCAAGCACAGCTTTACTAATTTTTGCCAATATAGAATCTGCACTGGAGATAAGGGAAGCATGCATTCCCTCTTTCGCTGTTAAATTAGATTCATTTAGAGAACCTGCAAACTAATTTAAAAGTTTAGTGAAATCTATGAAAAGATAGATTTTTATCCACTGTACAGTAGGAGTGGAATCAGCTGTTAGAGTAACAAATTTTAAGAAAATCCTAAAAGATGTGTTGATCAAAGATAGACCCAAACAACTATCTTAGCGTCACTGAAACAGTGGTGCTTCAAGGTTGTGGGGACTAGTTTTTCCACTTACTAATGCTGTTAATATTCCTGACAATTCTACATCATCTGCTGATTGATAAATACGTCCAGGACCATAGTTAGCCATCAACTACACTCATAAGTTCAAAAAATGTACTATAAAATCAGAAAGATCAAATTCAACCAAGAGTCAATGAGACTGAGGGTAGTATTTGGCTTCAAGATGAAGACAAAACATTTCCATGACACACAGAACACAGTACATTTCCCAGGATTCATCCTCCCTGAAGAAGGAATGTGTGTTTTCATGAGTTTGAAGATAAATTCAGTTACATCTTTCTGATGATGTGGAATTGCAGAAAGGTAATTTCTCTATGCTGATTCACTTGTATTTTCTAGAGATATTTAAAAAAAAAAAATCCTAAAATCTGCTGCTGATAATCTTCTTTGTTATAACAGAACCTCCTGTCCACTTGGGGTACACTTAACTAGGGTACATCATAGAATTATAGAATTACAGAATAGTTTGAGTTGAAAGGCACCTTCAAAGGTTCTCTAGTCCAACCCCCCATGCA
>VYZR01010419.1:22066-56510 GCA_013400675.1 Oxylabes madagascariensis | reverse complement strand
ATAATAATAATAATAATAATAATAATTTTTTTTTTTAAAGACTTGCTTGTAGCACTCAGCTTTTCAGTCCTCATCTTTCAGAGCGACCCAAAGAGACCCCAGTGCGGTCACACTCTGTGCGGGCAAGCTCTCCGCAAACACATACTCCAGCAACTTATTAGCTACCTCTATTTCCTCAGGGTGGGATTCATCTCACCTAATTAGCCATCCCTTGCCAGCAGTCTGCACAGACCCCTGTCTGCAGGTTCCCCCCAGCCATGGGAGAGCTGAGTAGAGCAATTTGTTTTGTCCGAAGACGGAGCGAACGCCCCCAAGAAGGTGTCTCCATCTCCCAGGGGTCGTTAGTGGAAGGTCGAGTGATGGTTTTAGACCAGACACCTTGGCTTTAGACAGCTTAGGTTAGGTGAGAGAAACCCTACCCTGCGTGTGGGAGCTGATCCTGCTTCCCTGTGCGGCCACATTGTTCTGCTCAACAAAAGAGTCTTTCTTTGGGGTGAGGCTCAGAATGGACGTCCCAATGAAGGGAGGCCAGGAGCACTTCCACTGGAAATTGTTTACAGGAAAAAGGCCTTTTCCAGATTTCTCACGGCAAAAAAGTTCCCTTCAAACTTCTCCAAAAAAAACCCCAAACTTAAGGTCAGCATTTAATTTCCCATCCACTCAGAGCCAGGTACTTCAGAGGCCTGAAAGCCCCAAGGGCTCCATGAGAAAAAGGTGAATTGATGTTCCTCCACATACAAAGTTTGTGGTTTACTGAGGTTTTCATGCATGTGGTGACAGTGTGTGTTGAGTAGAGCAAAGCAGTTCTTCCAACCCTGCTGATACTATTACCATAGATCACAGAATTAAAATACAGCAATTCTAGTAAAAAGCAGGAGAGTTGCACTTGTGTCATCCCAGCATGGTATGAGCTAGCATAGAATAGAATCACCAAATGATCTGGGTTGGAAGAAACCTTTTAAAAGGTCATCTTGCACAACTTCCCTGCCCTGGGCAGGGACATCTGCCACTAGATCAAGTGGTTCAGAGCCCCATCCAACCTGGCCTAGACCACTTCCAGTGATGGGGCACCCACAACTTCTCTGGGCAACACTTAACACCATATTGTAAAATAATCTCTTCCATATATCTAGTCTGAATCAACTCTCTTTCAGTTTGGAACCATTATACATTGTTTTATTTCTACAGGCCCTGCTAAAATATCTGTTTCCATCTTTCTTATAAGCCCTTCAAGTAATGAAAGGCTGTAATAAGGTCTTCTCAGACCCTTCTCCTTCCCAAGTGGAACAACCTCAATTCTCTCAGACTGTTCTCACAGGAGAGGTGTTCAAATCCTCTGATCATTTTCTTGGTCCTTGTCTTGGTCAGCTCCACCAGGACAATGTCCTTCCTGTGCTGGGACTCCAGAGCTGGATGCAGCACTGCAGGTGGGGGAGCATCACCAGAGCAGAGCAGAGGAACAGAATCGTATCCCTGGACCTGTTGCCCACTTACTTTGGGTGCAGCCTAGGATATAATTGGCTTTCTGAGCTGTGCAATATGCACTGCCAACTCACATCATATCATATCATATCATATCATATCATATCATATCATATCATATCATATCAATCATATCATCATATCATATCATATCATATCATATCATATCATATCATATCATATCATCATATATCATATCTCATCATATCACCATGTGTTACCAGCACAAAACCTCTGTAGCCCATTCTAAATCCGGGTTACCTCTAGCATAGCAGGCAGAGAATGTCCCCCCCTTCATTTAAAGTGACAAATAAAACCCCAAACCAGTTGAGATAAAAATACAATTCAGCAGTACGAGGCCACACCAGCAATAGTTTACCATAGTTTTCATATATGAATCTCCATCCAGACTTAATTCAATGTAGAAGCTGCCTTTCCTCTTATGGACATCAATTTTTGCCACTTCCTGCCCCCATGATGGGTATCCCTCTGCAGGAAAAAGAAATTAAACTTGATTTGCAAAGCTTATGAGCCACCTTTGAAAGTGCCAATGGAGAGGGACATTTAAAGCCCATGTATTAAATTTTGTGTGTGTTTTTTGCCATTTGGGGCATGAACTTTAGAGGACTGTCCCTAGCATGCATTTGGAGCCCATGATGCACCGCAGAAATGCTTTGCAGGCATGCTAGGGTGTGGGAAGTGGATGGCTCAGAGCTGAATCCTCTCCAGTTCAGGGGTGGATGTGCCCCCATACTCCACACAGCGAGGCACTGCACAGCCTCCTGGGTGTTTGCAACACCCTTTCAGCTACGATTGGTACTTAGCTAAAACCCAGAACTCTGCTTCTGGAGGTGTTTAGGTACCTGTTGAAGTTGTCTAGTACAGAAAACACCTGTCTCCCTTTGATGCCACTGGGGTTAGCTCCCCACTTCCACTAACGCTCGGTTCTGAGGGCAGCCCGAGGGAAGTGGGTTCCTGCTCCCGCTGCTGTGGGAAGCTCACTAACCACGAGCTGAACCATCTGCTGGAGACCTCCCAGAGCCAGCAACCACCACACCACAGGCCAGAAGCTGTAAATGGGGGGTGAAAGGGGCCCCAAAGCCCTGGGAAGTGGGGAGAGAAGAGAAAAGCAAAACTGAAAGACAAACCTATTGTATATGTGAGCACTAGGGGTGGATATCCGTAAGTAAGTGTGTCCCCTGAGGAGCCCCTCAGGCAGGCAGTGCTGGTGGGATGGGGGCACCCCGCAGCCCAGGGGTGCTCCTGGGGCTGTGGCAATGCCGTGCCCTGATGTGCCTCCTCAGGGGAGTGGCAGTAAGGATGCATCCAGAGGGATTCAGAGACTCCATGCCACATCTCAGAGTGCTCCCTCAGAGACACCACGGCAGCTTGCACTGCAGTGCTCTGCTGCTCATTGGCACCAGCAATGTTTTCTAAGTGAAGTGGTTGGAAAAGGATTAGACTACCCTGAGGAAAGAGGAGTGTGGGCACCGAAGAGGACAGCATTGCTGCACCACATCCCTCACCTGCACCCACGCCCTGCAGAATCTGAAACAAGCATCCCCTGGCACAAAGTTCATGGGACTGTCCCCCCAGACAAACGGGTGATTTTTATTGCCTTGACTGATGTATATAAGGCTGGCTTTAAAAACAGCCTCTTTATCCAGCTGCTAAAAGAGCAAAGGGTGACCACCAGCATTTCAACAATCCTGCAAAACCAGGTGTAGATGGAGTGGGATTTATTCAGCATTTTGCAGAGTTTTTGTGAAATAAAAACAACCAGTCCCCAGACAGAGGTGTAAAGGCTGGCCTCGCCAGCAGCTCCTGGAGGAGACCAGCCCTGCAAAACCCCGAGCAGCTACAGGCTGTGCTTTTCTCCCCTTTGATGCCGGGATGTTTGCAGGTGGTGGCGGCGGGGGAAGGACGTGTGAGACCGAAGGGACCTGTTTCGGCTGGGCCCGCGTGGGTGAGCGGCGGCGCCCGCGGGTTTCGCTTTGTGTGAGCCCGGCCGGCGCCGGGCCCTGCTCGCGCAGGGGCTCTGAGGGAGCGCGGGCGGCTCTGAGGGCCCGCGTGTGACAGACTGCGTGGGTTTGTGCGGCTGTGGGGCGGGCGGGCGTGTCTGCCAGCAGGTCCCGTAAATGCTGCTACTGCTGAAGGGAACCGTTTCGTAACGCCAAGAGAAAAAGTAAATAATAATACAGCGCATTGTCTGCTGAGACTTCAGGCTGGTGCCCAGGTGCTCCCCAGCCCAGACCGGGCTGCTGCAGAGGCAGAACGTTCCCCAGCCATAAAGATGACCAGAATGTGCGGTTGTTCCTCCCCAAGCCAAAAGCTTGTGTTTGGAAACAAGCAGCGCTTTGTTATATCATCTCAGTTTCTAACCTCAGACAGCTTTAAAGCAAATTAGTGTGCCTTTTTCTCTTTTTAATGAAAAAAAAAATCAAGCAAATCATTCTGCTTTCATTTCCATGAACATGAAGAAGAATATGTTTTCCCCACTTTTGCCTGCTGTCATTTTCACACAAGTGTCAAAGCCAAGAGCGTTCCTTGGACATGCAGTAGCACAATTGATGGGTGAAGTTAACCTTACTTCTCCTAGGCCTGAGGGCATTAAAACCTCTGCTGGCTCTGCTGAACAAGGGGAAAGGCAGGAAATATTTAGTGTCACAGTGTGCCCAGTTGTTGGGACAGGATTGAGATAAATAAGGAGGGGGGCAACACCTCTGAGATGCACGTGGGCATAGCAAGATTTCAGGGATAGCTTATCTCTGACAAGACCTCCCAATGCTGACCCTTTTATTCACCATGAATAAACTGGGAAACCAAGTTAATTCATAGGAGCTAATGCTGAAAACCTGAGCACTGAAATATGCCTCATTAATCAGCCTATCTGTGTCTCTGTATGATCTACATGATAGGGATGAATATTAACTTCTTTGAAGAAAATAAAGCAAAGCAGCCACATGTTTTACCTGGCAAACATATGCAGGGGTGATTCATTCCAAGAACACTCTGAAAAATCCCCACCTCACTTTTACCTCTAGGAAATTCCCTTTTCATGGGAATGAAAATCGCAGCTCCCACGCCCACAGATCGCAGGGCTTTGGCACTTCGAAAGGCAAGAGATGCTTCACTATAGCCTTGCTCACTGAGATCTTGATGCAATGAGCAAAGTACCAGCAATGCTTTCCCCTAACCAGATCACATATATATATATTTTTTTTTTAACCAGCACATTTTTATGGTGGGTTTAAGCAGCTTCCTATGCTCCTGTTGTTGCTTTTAATTTTTTTCATGATTTGGGGTGAAACCCCTGCAGGGGGATAAAAAAAAAATAAAAAGAGAGAAAGAATAAATAAATAATGAAGAAAATGTTTCTCTTTCCCTCTCAATGTCAGGAATGTATGGAAAGCTTTAGGCTGCAGCAGTATTTTGACACTGCGCACAGTATTGCTCCCCTCCCCTATTCCTTTGAGGTTCATCTTTCAGACCACAGCTCTGTTCCGCTGCCAACTCGTTGGAAGTGTTTAGTGACTGGAGAACTGTTGCCTGCTCTCTTCAGAACTTCACACTTCATTTTTCCAGATCCCTGCGAGCAGCAGCAAATATTTCACCAGCCTGGTTTGCTGGCTACCACCATAAATCAGACTTAGGACCCAAAAAAATATCCAGGCCTGTCAAGGCATTAAGCTTTTATTTTCAGGCTGGATCCAGTGGTAAATGAGGGCTTGTATTTTCATTTAAAACTGTAAAGGGATTTTAAGGATTGTCGTTGGACAATGGCCAGATTCAAAAGATACAATGCAGAGCGTAACTGGTTAGAGGAGATTTGAAAAAGTCTTAAGTATGAAAAATGTCTTTTCTTAAAGGTTTTTCAATGAAATGTGAAGCCGGACTTGAATTTCATAAAGGCTTTGGCACAGGCTGTTTATGAGGAAATCAATTGGGAAAGGGAAGAGGATGATGCTCCTGAGCATTTGAGCAGGTATTTGTCCCAGCCTGCCCCTTCAGATTCACCAGGACGAGATCTGATGCAGGCATGACAGGCACAAGAGCTAGGAAAAATGTGTCTAATGCTTATTGCCTTGAGATGAATCACTTAAAAAATTAGAAATAAAATAGGAACCTGTATAACACTGTGGATTTGGGGATGTTTTCTAGGCAAAGATGCTCAGAAAATTTGCCCTTCACTGCCCAGGCTGAAATTAGATTGCAGTAGGGTTTTCATAACAGCTTCTCGAAGCAAACAACCCCAATCCCTCAGTCTGCTCTTCATTACCCTAAAGAAGCAATGAATAGGAACGAGGTGGGGAGCCGAGCAGCGGGGCTGGACTGCCAGCATTGTCACAGCCCTGCTCCGCGGCCTCACGCCGCTGCGGTTCAGCGAGCTGCAAGCTGTGTACAAACCGTCTTCTTTTTGCATGATAATAATGACCAGACTCATTTACACAATTTAGCTTTGGAACATGCCACAAAGCTCCAGGCAGAGCAAGGTGAACATCAGCAGAAATTACCAACTGAGGCACCGACGAGCGTCCCGTGCCTCAGTTTCCCTCACATCTGAGGAAAAAGAAGAAGAATTGGTTCAGATAAAGTCATGATGAGGGGAAATGTTGCCTTTCCTAACTGCTCCCATCCCAGACTACCTTCTGAACGGGGGGGGGAACAGAAGGCTGTTCCTATCTTTGTTGCATATTCCCAGGATTATCCAAAGCAGGTTGATTTGTTATTCCTGCCCTGGAGGGAGAGTTGTGCCTTTCCCCATGGCAAGGCGTTTTAAGGACAAGCTGGTTGACTCCTGCTTGGTGACAAAACTACACAAAACTGTCACTAACTCAGACCTATTTGGGGTTCTTTTTTCTCCACTGGGCAAATATCCTTTTCCCAGCCTCAACATTAGCCTACACCATCCCATTTTGCAGTTCCTGAAATAGTAACTCTGGCTTCTGGCCACAAATAAACTAAGGATAACACAACAGCTTTTGTATATGTTGCTTCTCTGTTCTCCTTAATACCTGCAGCATGGCTAAAGACGAGCACTGGCATTCACAAATATCAGCTGCTCAACTCCCAGAAATGCCTTTCCTCTGGGAAATGTCAGCATCCTTGCCCGTGGTGCGGGCGGGAAAGGTTCAAACATGTAGGGGAGTGACAGTGGCTTAACAAATCANATTGCCTTGAGATGAATCACTTAAAAAATTAGAAATAAAATAGGAACCTGTATAACACTGTGGATTTGGGGATGTTTTCTAGGCAAAGATGCTCAGAAAATTTGCCCTTCACTGCCCAGGCTGAAATTAGATTGCAGTAGGGTTTTCATAACAGCTTCTCGAAGCAAACAACCCCAATCCCTCAGTCTGCTCTTCATTACCCTAAAGAAGCAATGAATAGGAACGAGGTGGGGAGCCGAGCAGCGGGGCTGGACTGCCAGCATTGTCACAGCCCTGCTCCGCGGCCTCACGCCGCTGCGGTTCAGCGAGCTGCAAGCTGTGTACAAACCGTCTTCTTTTTGCATGATAATAATGACCAGACTCATTTACACAATTTAGCTTTGGAACATGCCACAAAGCTCCAGGCAGAGCAAGGTGAACATCAGCAGAAATTACCAACTGAGGCACCGACGAGCGTCCCGTGCCTCAGTTTCCCTCACATCTGAGGAAAAAGAAGAAGAATTGGTTCAGATAAAGTCATGATGAGGGGAAATGTTGCCTTTCCTAACTGCTCCCATCCCAGACTACCTTCTGAACGGGGGGGAACAGAAGGCTGTTCCTATCTTTGTTGCATATTCCCAGGATTATCCAAAGCAGGTTGATTTGTTATTCCTGCCCTCAAGGGAGAGTTGTGCCTTTCCCCATGGCAAGGCGTTTTAAGGACAAGCTGGTTGACTCCTGCTTGGTGACAAAACTACACAAAACTGTCACTAACTCAGACCTATTTGGGGTTCTTTTTTCTCCACTGGGCAAATATCCTTTTCCCAGCCTCAACATTAGCCTACACCATCCCATTTTGCAGTTCCTGAAATAGTAACTCTGGCTTCTGGCCACAAATAAACTAAGGATAACACAACAGCTTTTGTATATGTTGCTTCTCTGTTCTCCTTAATACCTGCAGCATGGCTAAAGACGAGCACTGGCATTCACAAATATCAGCTGCTCAACTCCCAGAAATGCCTTTCCTCTGGGAAATGTCAGCATCCTTGCCCGTGGTGCGGGCGGGAAAGGTTCAAACATGTAGGGGAGTGACAGTGGCTTAACAAATCACCTCTCTGTCAGCTGAGCCTCTGTAACTGTGTGTGTATGTGCCCCTGGGCCACCTTGGAGGGGAATTAATGGGATTTAGTGTGTTAACCAGAATTAATGTGAATTAATTTAGTCAATTAATTCACTATGGGTTGAGGCTGTATCTCCTCGCCATACAGGCCAGGCCGGATGGAAGCACACTCAGGGATCATTCCCTCCACCAGCCAGCCGTGAATGGGAAGGATTGTGCTGCCAGCACTGGATTGCATGTCTGAGCCATCCCTCTGCATGACCAGGCTTACAAAGAGATGGGGCCTGAAGAAAAGCTCTACAGAAGCATTTCAGTAACTAAGGAATTGCCATGAGATGTCACTCCCCAAATACTTTTGAAGAGCTGAACCTTGATATATCAGGGTAGGATGAAGTTTTGGCATACTCTGACTACAGGCATACTCTGAGAGCTCTTTTTTTTTTTTTTTTTCTGCAGAGGTTCATAAAATGAGGGCAAAAGCTTTGAAGCCATAGGAGAAAAGCCATGATGGAGCTCTTCCCAGCCCTCGTTCCATTTTTTCTCAAGGGACTGACTCCCAAGCAGATGGCATGCCTGAGATAAACTACATTATTTAAGATTTCTTTGCAGAGCAAAGATGTTGCTCACTGCAGTCATAGGAGATGGTCCTTAGGGTACTTTTTCGTGTTCTGGCTTGAGGCAAAGGGCCCCTGGAGACCCCCCACCTCCCACAGTGAGCCAGGGGCATTCCCAGCCACAGGCATTGCAGCTCCCCCGATAAATACCAAAGCCTCCCAAGGTCCCACTGCCTTGTCTCCCATGGCTGTGCCTAATCTGAATGGTTTCCTTTTACACTTCCCCACCAGTGCCCATATTCTGCTCTGCTTATTGCTCGCTACCTGTCTTGAAAAATTTCCCACCTCCTCTGACCTTGCTACCACTGCGTCTTGGGTGTTCTGCATTTGACGCTGCTTCAGCAGTAGGCTCCGAGTCAATTAATTTTCCAAATCACAGCTAACTCAGCAAGGCATTCATGAGTGGCAAGGTGGGGAGGCCAGCTGTATGCCGGGGAAAAAAAAAGTTTAGTTTCCCAATTTAGCCTGGTGTGTAGCAGGGGTGGCCAGGAACTGGCGCTGGCTGCAAAGCGGGATAATTTTCCAGGTATAGTCAAGAGCGCAGGCACCACGCTCAGAGTAAAACAGAAACAAAAGCACCAGCCCTTTCCCTCGTGGCAGGATCAGACCCCCAGCAAAATTACTTCCTATACTGTGAGCTGACATAAGACTCCACACTTCCAGTCAAATAAACACCTCTTCATTTCAGTGGCTATCTGACACGGGTGGAACAGAGGGCAGGGAAAAGCTTATGGCTCCTTTATATTTTTAATAGCTATGAACACACTGCTGGCGCTTAAGAAATGTGCTTGTTAATAAGTGATGAGCGTTAAAGGGCAGCTTGGTGGTTAAGGTTAGAGAACAGCTCCAGCCTTGCCTCTGCTGCAGCCTCCTGGGGTGATCCAGGGGCAAGTCTCTTTGTATAAACAACTCTCCACAGGGTGGGCTGTGGGGGGACCTCTGACTGAGTCATCTTTGCCATCCCAAGTGCATTCCTTGGCCTCCCAACACCCTGGGAGCAGGCGGCTCCTTGCCACAGAGGGCATGGGGACATGGTCCCCAACACGCCATCAGAACTTGGGGGTAACAAGCACACACACAGGTAAAGATGCAGAGGAGAAAGATCACACCCTTGTTTGGCCTGCAGCAACTTTTTCGTTTGCCCACTTTCCCAGATGAGCGCTGGTGTGCTTGTAGCATGGGTGGTGTGTCTGCACTGCTTAGCATGGATCAGACCCACAGTGAAGAAGTGACACCACTGCTGTCACGCTGGGAAGATATGACCTTATTCAAAAAACATGCAAACACTACATTTTCAAGGTCAATGCCTCATCTTCACAATGTTCAACCTCATTAACTTTGCTGGAGTCGGTTTGGTCTGACCATGCTGCTGTGTGTTGGTATTCAGACACTTTCATCCATTTCCATCCCTCTCCCTTCAATGATGTCAATGGCTCTCTCCTCCCTACCAGATGGGATGCAAAGATAAATATATCACAGATTGGGAAGCACGCAGACACGCTGAAGATAGGGTGCAGCTAAATGCTTTGGAAGGATAACAAAATGAATACACTTGGCCACAGAAAAAAATAAATAAAAATGACCAGGGCTCATTCTTTGGACAGAAGGTCAACAAGCATGGCTTGGCCAGGTCCACCATATTCAGTTTAGCCTCCAAATCACAGTGATCATATCCAAACTGTCCACTGGGAGCAATCCCTCACCTGTCCTACCTCCTGAGTGCTGCCAAGCATTTAATGGGAGAACCCCAGCCAAAAGCTTGCCCATGCCTCTCTCCTAACGATTCTGTCAGGGCAAGTCCATGCAAATAACGATAATCAATGTGTCCATTGAATTGTTTGATTTATTAGTATAAATGTCCCCTTTCAGACTGTCTCTCACTACTGAATTCCTTTTCTTTGGATGACATCTTCATTGTCATCTTTTCATTGCCCATCACTGCTTTGTGCTATGGACATTTGCAAGAAAATGCAACTTTGTGCTCATACGGCATCAATTACTTCTTGTGATCTCTACCTTATCTCCCAGATGGACCACCTCTTTTCCCCTTCTCCCCGCTTCCTTCCCTGATCTAAGGAAAGCAAGAGTGACTTTAAGTAGAGGATCTGAATCCTGTGCACAGGTTTGCTCCACCTGATCATGGTGAGGTGGGTATAAAACCAGAAGAATTGAGGTCTGCTTTGAGGGACTGGCAAAAATCTGTGCTACTGTGGCCTGTGGAAGTGGTGAGGAGCTTTCACTCTGCCCTTCTGATTTTGAGAGCCTCAGCACTGAGCCAGTCCACAGCCCAGACCCAGAGCAAGCTAGATCCTTCCCACCTGCCCATCCACATCATTGTCACAGACCCTAGGTGGCTTATGCAGGGACAAGACAAATTTTAACCTTATTTGCTCCAATTTTCAACATTGCAGGAAGTGTAAATGAGGTTGGGAGCTGGAATTCTGTTTCCTCTTAATTTTCTTTTAAATTGTTTTGTTTGTTGAATGTAAATGCATTGAGTTCCTTTCACATGCCCTTGTGCTAGATACTCTGGTGTAAATGTTTGATTTGGAAGAATTTCCAGTTGATTTCTGGGATGGGGTGGCATTGGTCAGCAGTTTTGTCATAGTAGGAGGTAGCCCTAAGATAGAAGCAGATCTAGACCTGGAAAAAAATCCCATGAAAATGTCTTCTCTCAGAAACTGTGGTTCAAATAGACTTACACTTTTTAAAATTCCTCTGACAAGATTTTTACCAAAAAAAGATGCTTTCCTGAAACAAAAGAATTTCCATCAGAAATGCCTCTTTCAGAAGGCAAAATAGAAGAATTTTATGTCATATTACGTCTGCTCTTTTCTCAATAATGTATTTGGGTAACTGATTTCCTAATGCCTAATGGTATAACTATAACACAACAGAGAGATTAAGTCATTTGATAGGGTGGCAAGATGTCAAATAAGACCTGTTTAAGTAGATGAAATAGCCTATTTATTTATTGTCTACCATTTCATTAAAAAAACAAAACAAAACAAAACAACCCCAAAATATGAGAAGCAGCTGTTAGCACAAACAGCAGAGCTTATCCTATTCCTTAAATCAAACTCTAGCCTTTTGGTGATGTCATACAACAGTTTGACTCTGACACGTAGTATTGGCATTTCCTGCTAAATGGAAATAATAAGAGTGTGGGTTTTGCTGTGCAGTTCCTCCACACACACACAGACACGTGTTTCTCCTCCTACCTCCCCACTCTCTGTAATCACTGCCCCGATGAAGTGTGACCAATCCAGAAAAAAATACAATGTGGGATGGTGGGCTCAATGGAAAGTCATAATTTATTTTCCGCCCAGCAAAATCCTTTTTCTTCCCGCTCTTTGATAATCCATGGTTTGTGTTCTCTTCAGAAGCCTCAACAATGGCAGACTGTGCCTTTTCATCACTCGAGTGCTTTTGCTTTCAGTCGTTCTGCTATAAATAGGAAAGTTTTTGTTCTGGCCCTTTTGGATCACAGGCACGACCCATGGTGGACACTCCAGCCTCTTCATGCTTCCCGGTTGCTCTCCCGCGAGAAAGCAGCCACACAAACAAACAGGCTGCTCTGTTTGGACTTTCTCTGAAGTCACAATTTCTTCCACTAAATGTTTACACATTCCAAAGCCGAGTGACTGGCCTTGCATCTTGGGAACCCAGCGCTGGGGATTTGCGCTGCTTTCAGGAAGATTCGGAGATGTGTATTTAATGGCTTTAGCTAACAAGTTAATTAGCATGCTTCTTTTGGTTTTTTCTTGAACTTCTGCTAAAATCAAAACACAGCTAGCATTTATTTTGGTGCTAATAGGAACATTTTCATAAACTTCAAATTTAAAACCAGTAGAAGGGTCCTGTCTCAGCACATTTTCAAATTAAGAGCTTGATCCAAGGCTCTTTACAAAGTCATTTTCCCTCTGTTTCAGCAAGTTTGGAGTCAGCTGCTCAGTTTAGGTGTAAACTGCAGAAGAGAGGCCAATCTCTCACTTAGGGTCCCCAGTGTCCTCAAGCCTGACCTTGAGGGTCTTTCTCTAGGATTCTAAGTCAATAATAATAATAATAATAATAATAATAATAATAATAATAATAATAATAATGGTACATTCAATTCCTTATATCCCAGAAGTGGATGATGTCCTGGGCATGAGCAACAGGCTGAGGGGAGAGGGAGCTCCTGAGAATCCTGATGCCTGGCTTGTCATGACTGGTTGGCCCAAGATTGAACCACAGAGCAAGAGGCAAACAATCTGTTCTTCACAAGCGTCTTTCCAGCCTGGTCAACCTCTTCAGTTACTCATTTGTGAAGCTCCTCCCTTCCTTGCTTTTTTTTCTCTGTCAGCTCAGCCTGTTTCGCTTCTATATATATTTTTTTTTTTTGTACAAATGAACTAAATTCTCCAAATTCATCTGCATTGCTATCAGACATTTTTCTTTTAAAAAACTTTGGCATCATTTCTGAAGTTTCTCTATGTACACTTTCCTGTTCTTGTATTTCCGTCATCCAGGTATCATCACTCAATAACCATACTGAGGCTATAATGCTTTTCACATGGAAGGAATTGTGTTTTATTGATGGCAAATGTTGTAATGCACTTTCATGTCAAGATGAAAATCTGAAAAAGAAATTTTTTATAGTGTATGCTACATGAAACCTCTACATTGAACCAGGCTGGAGAGAGAATATGTTCCAGTACACATATGCTATGACTATATATAGTAAATTAAACAGTCCTGGCATGCAGGAACAAGCACAAGAACATATCCATGCTGCAAAATTTTTAGCATGGGCACAGTCAAGTAGCACTCTCTGAAGCCAATTTCAGGCACAGATCACATGTTAGCAAAGCCAAGAACACTCTGAATAGGGATCTTGGATGTGGCTCTTCCCTTTTAGGGGCTCAGGGTACTTACTGTTGTGTACCTAATGAAAAAAAAGCCGAGTGGTGTCAGGACCAGAGTGTGAACCCAGGCATGGTTCAGTTCATGCAACCATAGTTGTCAAACCGACCATGGACATCTTGGGTATGTCATTTTCTGACCTGCCACCTGATTTCTGTGATCCAGACTCTGTGGGGGTCACTTTGATGATGGTTTTATTTGCAAACAGATGCCTGGTGAAAACCCTGCATCTCACAGAGAGGAGGTTGGAGCAACCTGCTCCTCAGGGAGAAACCTGTTTCCACAGAGGGAACAAATACTTGGTGTGCAGAGGAAGAGGAAATGGGAAAGTAAAGCCAGAGCCTACATGTCCACAGCTGGGTTCTTAGCCCAGGGAGAAATCAGGATGACGTTATCAAAAAACTCCAATAAACAAACCAACAAAAAATCTGCAAGTAAAATAAGACATTTTTTGCTGGCAACTGTGGGAATCAGTGTCTGCAGCATTTGGAAGTTGGAGAAAATGCAGGGTCAGACTGGAGGCAGAATCAGCTGTGAGGGTTCGCTGGTTCCCCAAAATCAGAGTTATTCCTTCCAGCACCTCCAGCAGCACCACCTCAGCTCATTTCTGAGCTCAAATGCAGGAAAAGCTTTTCTGGAAGGCACATGCACTGCCCTGGGTGGTGGGGACCTGGGTGTTTGGCACAGACAGCCCATACAGACACCTGCTTGGCAACCAGGAGCTGGCTACACAACACAGCTGGGGACAGCAGTGCCTCCAGGTAGTCATTACCTCACGTCCAGTGGGACTCCTTGCACACCTGGTGGATGTCCTTCCTCCCAGTGCTGATGGAAACACACAGCCTGGCCAGAGCCCTTGGGTGGATGCCACCTGTACCCCAGCTGTGGCTGTTACTGCTGCCAGCACTTCAACCTTTTTCTGGTTATTTTTTAGGTTCCCTTACTCTGGGGATGTTGTGGCTGAAACGCAGAACACTCATCCTCAGATTGTTTTTGTCTCAGTTCATACCCTGCTGCCACCTGCCATTGGATGCCCTCCAATTCCACAACATGAATGAGAGTTAAAATCCTGGAGTGATTTTAGCCCCATGAGAGCAGGAAGGTCCAGACATCTCTTCAGAAAAGCTTGTTGGGTGGTTTACAGTTTGTTGGTTTTTTTTTTTCTGTAAAGGTAAAATGTTTAGCTACACTTCGGGAAAGTATCCAAGTCCATGACTCTTTGCCTGAAGGAGCCTTGAAGCTTTTTCAAGGTTGGATTGTCTCCTCAGCTCAGTCATCATGTGTGCAGTGATGTTAGGGAATTTGCATCCAATTTATGTACCAGAGAAACAAAATTACCACCCATCCCAAACAGGGATGAAATGGCCTTCTCCTTCTTTCTCATTTGATTCTTGGAATTTTTTTCTGTTTGCCACTAAGAGCAAAACTAGAAAACCCAAGTCAAAGCCCAGCAGCTAATGCGTCAGGTCTCAGATGTTGCCAGCTTCTGTCAGTCACTGAGACCAATTCAAAGTCTTTCACTATTAATAGTGAAATTAGCTTCTGTGCCAGTGCATGGAGCTGACAATTTTTTATTCAAAAATATAATGCTCTTGCTAATTCTGGGCACAAATGTCAATTTAAAGAACTGAAAAATTCAGACTTCCACAACCAGAACTATTTTCCAGCCACTATGCATATGAAATCTGCTGGCAAAGTGGCTCCAGAGACACAGATTTTTGCACCTCTTCATGATCCAGATCTCAGGGCAGATGCTTCTGAGCTTCCTTTGCAAGGCAGGAAGGAGTGATATCTTTTTAGGGTATCTCATCCTAAAGTGGGCAACTCGGTTCAGATCAAAGCACTGTTTTCCCTCTATTGATCCTAAAGGGAGCAAACATAGGGTAACTAACCCAGATGTGGAAGTCTGGTTTAGGTGAGATAACCCCTATCCTGCTTCTTTGGGCTCCAGCACTGTTTCATTTGCAGCTGTTCTTCCCAAATAGCTCATGGCCACCTTGGGCTGGGGTTTTGGTGGGATGGCTGATACATATAAGCATTAGTCAGATCCTAGGAAGATTCACACCAGGCAAAACCAAGATGAAAATGGACTCCTGCCTCTTTCCAAGGGAATATCACTGTTGGTACACCTGCTCTCTTTCCACTTTATTTTCTTCCAGGCTTCATAACTCTCACTCTGCTTTCTGCCACCCAGCATCAGGCGTGAATGCTCTCATTTTCACAGCTGGAAGGGGAAAATCAGATTTATACAAGCTCAGCTTTGCTAAGGCAAATGACCTCTGAGTTGGGAGGTCAGTGCACCAGGGTGAGGGTCCAGGTAGATATCAAAAGGGCAAAGAACAGGCCAAAATAAGCCCAAAGTGTACAAACAGCCTGACAGACAGCCCTGATAAGGGAAAAGCTATCTGCAAACAAGTAGCAGAGCCAGGAAGAAAGATCTGCTCTCACTATATTATTTTCCTATCTAAAAGCCTGGACTACAGCAAAACCCTTTAGAAAATAGTCAAGCATACGCTGCTGTCAGTTGTTTTTCATGGATGGAAAAAGAGAACTCAACTTTTTCTCTGAACACACCCTCCACTTAGGGTTCCTGGAAGAGGCTGAAGTCTCTGGTTTCTACAGGGGCTGCCTCTTACCAAGGGCTCAGGCTCATGTATGATTCCAGTTTCAGCTCTGGCCTGCAGAAGATGTGAGTTGTAACCCCAGGAGTAGGGCAGGGTGTGCATGGATGCACAACCTCTCTGCTGCTGGTCCAGGAGTGACACATTCCCAAGGATATGGAAAGTGGGAACCCAAATTGTTTTAAATGGAGCATCTTCCTGTCTTGCTTCCACACTGCTGAGACTTTTCTTTTAAAATCTCAATTTGCTCCTTTTCTAGTTTCTAGAGCTTGAGTGAGAAGACTCATCCTCCTATTTTTTAGATGTTTATGTTCAACATCCTGAGTTTATTCATAGAGCAACAAGCCTGTCTTTAAAAATCAGGGCCAAATCTAGGTCAAATCTGATAAACATTTCATCCTTTGCTCTGCAGACTCAGAGGGCTCAGACACTTGATTGTGTCACTGCAGGTCAGTGACTGACACCACATCACCAACAGGCCATGAAGGCCAAGACCCAAAGGTGAGGCCAAAGACTTCAGCTTGAAACCTCTTTCACTGGGTTTTCAGCAAATGCATTTTATGCCACATTTGCCAACAGTCACCGTTTGAGTTGCAGTATTTCAGTGTTTGTGAGACCAAAGCCTCTTCACAAACTCTTAGTTTTCTACTCAAGAGCATTTCTAGAAGTATTAAGAAGGGACTGTAGTGCAGCATGTCTTGGTTGTTCTCTTTGCTACACAATAAAGGTGCCATCAGAACCAATGCTTGGACAGAAACATCTCTGCTATCCATGGAAATGTCATCTTGAAATGTATTCAGTCATTCAGGAGTTCTGAAGTTACTGAGCTCCACTGACTGACCATGTGACTGAAAAGCTACAGACAAACGTTGCCCTTGTGGGCACACAGAGCACAATCTCAGCAGCTCTGTCTTATTCAAAAGGAGGCTGAAAATTAAAGCTAAATGCCCCCAAGAGCCTAGGAAAATCCTTAAACTGAAAGAAAGACACTTGCAAAATCACTCACTTTGTCTACCCTGGGGTTCATGTTCACAGAGCCCCCATAGCCATGGAACAGCTCCAAGCAGCAATGGCTGCTCACAGGAGTGTCTCCTACAAGAGTCAAACAAAGCAGACACAAGATTGTAGAACCATAGAAGCATTAAGATTGGAAGAGGCCTCCAAGATCATTGAGTCCAATCATTAACTCACTTCTGCTAACTCACCACTAAACCATGTCCTTCAGCATCACATCTACACATCTTTTAAATCTCTCCAGGGATGGTGACCCTACCACTTCCAGGACTAGAGTGTTGCAATGCTTGATTGTGTTTTCAGTGAATAAATTTTTCCCAATATCCAATCTAAACCTCCCCTGGCGCAATTTGAGGCCATTTCCTCCCATCCTGACCCTTGTAATTCAGGAGAAAAGACCAAGCCCCACGTGGCTACAATCTCCTTTCAGGGACTTATAAAGAGGAAAAAGATTCATCCTGAGGCTCCTTTTCTCCAGGTTGAACACCCCCAACTTCCTGGACTTGTGCTGCAGACCCTTCCCCAACACTGTTGCCCTTCTCTGGACACAGTCCAGACCCTCAATATCTTTCTCACATGAGGGGTACAAAACTAAACACAGGATTTGAGGTGTGGTGTCACCAGTGTCCTGATGAGGCAGAAGGACAATCCCTGCCCTGGTCCTGCTGCCAAACTATTGCTGGTACAAGCCAAGGGCCATTGGCCTTCTTGGCCACCTGGGCACACTGCAATCAGGAAGTGACAGCCCAGACAAAGTCAGAAAAAATTAAATGCAAATAATGAAACTAGATTAACGTGGTTCAGCCCTTTTCCTCTGCACTCTTCAGCATATTTGCAACACCATGGCGATGGCTGATAAGAAAACAGAGGGTCAAAGGGTCAAGAAAACAGGGGCTGTTTCCTTCACATTTAATATGAAAAGCAACATCTCCCAGCTTTTTCATGGCTAAGTCCAAGCCAGAGAGTGGCTCAACTTTATTCAGGTGCAACTGAGAGGTGCTGGCTGCGCAACATCTGTACAACAACGCATCACACCCATTCGTATGTTTCAAAGCCTGGGACACCTCATTTTCCCTGGATGCCTTTCTGCCTTGAGCAACAGCCCATGGACCATTTCTTTCACTCCAGGAAAAAGCAAAATAAGGGGGGGGGGGGGAAAACAAAACAAAACAAAACAAAACAAAACAAAACAAAACAAAACAAAACAAAACAAAACAAAACAAAACAAACAAACAGACAAACAAAAAACTAAACAAACCCCAACCACTTGTCAATAATGATCAATGCACCAGTTACGCCTTTGTAAGAAGAAGACTGATGCAAGGTGAATTTGAGAACGGACAATATCGACTGCACTAGATATCAATCATTATGGATACAATAGAAATACTGGTTTTATGGCACTTAATCTTCTCATCTTTCCCACTGCAAGATCCCTCTCTGCTCTACTGTCTTAGATAATTTACAAGATTACAGGAAACTTACAACAACTTTTCCCAGTTTCTCCAAGTTGTTTTAATTTTATTATTTATTTTTAGTCTTAAAAATTACTTGGCCAAGAACTCGTCATTTTTTCCAGCTGTGTGGGATGGTCTAGCAAAGATACTGCTTTGTCTCACTTATGGATGGATCTCCAGTGCCAGCACTGGAATTACAGAGGGGCAGTGGGATCTGTTACAGCTTGAATGACCAGAGCATTAATGAAAGGAGAAGTTTTTCCCCATCCTTGGAAGTCTTCAAAACGATATAAAATCCTTCAGTCCAATCACACACAGTTTTGGGGCCAGGGAGTATGGTCTAGCTGGGGCTCTGCACACAGGAGCAGCTCACTGAGTAACAAAGACTGAAAAAATTAACAACTGTCATCATTGCCACTTAATTATCCAGATGACCTTCAAATCCAGAGGCCAAAATTATTGGTTTTCCTAAGAAACAGAAATTCTTTCTGCACAGAGAACCGGTTTTCCCATGCTAAACCAGAGGCAAATCCCACCTTTCCACTTGGCATTCTCTCATCTTCTTGGGAGGGACCACTTGTTTTCCTTGGGAGGGCCACTTTGCCCTGGCTCACACACACAGCTCCACAAACACACCCAGGTACAAGTTGCTGATCTGCTCACATGCACAGAAAGCAAAGATCCCCAAAGCCCAAAGGAGCATTTTAGAGTGCTTCTCCCAGCAAGGAAACTGGAATTTTCTTATGTTCCCCTTTTAAATATTTGAATATCATGTAATAAAACAATAGTGCATAAATACATATATTAAAAAAAACCCAAAAAAACCCAAAACAACACAACAAAACAAGCCTTAATAAACTATTGGCCCTAATCTTTAAATCTTAGGGAATTAGCTCCTGACTTAGGGAGATCGCCTTTGAGAACATCTTTGGACAAACTGTTTTCTCTTGGTTATCTGCATGGTGTGGGCTATTCCTTCTGACATCCAGCTCAGCCTCTGAATTAACAGTCTGTGTTAATTAACACTGAATTAACTCTTCTTGTATAGTTCGTGAAGCCTTTTAATGACGATTTAGGCATTAAGTTCCTGCTTTAGGAATGACTTAGCCATCGTCCCTAGACCTTAGATCCCTGGGAGCTGTGAGGAGTCATCAGCTGAGAAGTCACAAGTCATGGTATTCAAAGCTCTGCTTCCCACTGCTTCCTTTGCCTCAAATATTCAGATAGCTTTAATGGCTACAATAGGAAAGCCAGCAGGATTAAATTCTACCATTTATTACCTGAAGCAAGTAATTCCTTTGTATATCTTGCTAATAATGTTTTTTAAACCTTTACTATGAACCCAGAAGGCAAAGTAGAGTGCACAACCACAGCAGTTGTCGCAGAAAACAAATTCTCAAACTGTAACCCTCCTTTTCCTCTTAACTTGGATTGGTATTGACTTGCTAAGGAGAAATGTGTTTACGGACAAGGTACTGGACTTTTCTGGAAAAATGGCGTCACAGCCTTTCAATTCTTTGAAATTTTCCTCAACACAAATATTAACAAATGAGTACATATTTTATGAAGAAATACTGATTTCTTAACAACAACTGTAAAGCAGCCAAAAACCCTTGGAAGAAAAACACTTACTGCATTTTAAGCTATAAAAAAAAGCAACTAAATAAACCAGGAACTGCAGGATTCATAGCAAGATCAACTCCCTTGTTCCATACATACTTTTACCCATTTCTGACACTAGTTTCCATTGAATAATATTGACTCAACAAGGTGGCAAATACAGAAGCAAAATCATATTCATATTCACATTCATATCCCATACTTTCATCAGTGCCAATCTAAAGCATTACACAAATTTTATTAAGTATCCATCCATTTTGGACCCTTGAGAAGAGAGTGAGTTTAAGAAAACATTCTCAGAAGTGAACTGCTTCTCATTCTGGGAGACAGCTGCAAATTTGGTTGCCCTCTTTCTCGTACTGCACATGGGTGTGGATGTGTTTCTGAACTTCATGCCTTCCATCTCTGAGGTTTGTTTTCTTATTGGCAGTTGTTGTGGCAAAGAAGCACTGGAGAAATGACTTTGACACTTCATTTGCAAGGCCTGAGGTCTGTGGTCATTCTCATCTTTAGCACAAACCTTTGCAAATTCAGTATTATCCTTGTCTCTGTTGGGTGCACCGTTTCATGTGTCTCCAGGACCAAGGGGCACCAGCCAGGCTGCTACAATTTTCCCTGATTTTGGTACACAGCCCCATTGTCTGGCTGAGAGATGCAGTGGGATGGGAAAAACCCTGCATGTACCAGTGATGAGGCCAGTTATACACCTAGGGAAGGGATCCCTTCATGCAGCTCCTTTAGGTTTATGATTAAAATACTTTAACAGGGTAGTAACTGAAATGCCAAAGGGCCAATCTGGCAGTGACTTCAGCAAATCTACACTTCCTCAAAGTGCAAACTGGTTCCAGTTTTGGCTCTGCTTTTTGACAAAGCCAAATGTAAGATCTGAACACTGCCCTTACACGTTCAATGCCTGCCTGGGGAGGTTTCATGGCCCTACTACTTCCACTGTAAAGCCAGGATCTGAGCATGGCGATTAGCATCTGAGATGACTTTTGTTTATGGTGTGCATTCATTTGTCCATCCCCACCAGGGTTTCACCCCTCAGCCCCACCACAGCGATGAACGCAAGTTGCGGTGACCCCACCTGAACAGCCCTGGGGAGGTGTCATCTCCTGCACACCACGGCCAGTTCACATACCAGTGGTTTGTGTTTTCCTGTCTCTTGGTTGTCACACTGCAGGTGACCTAAATTATCTCTCTCTATTTTAAATTTTCTCCAGATGGTGAGACCTGATACAGGCAGGTGTCTCTGAGCAGGAGAACATGCCCTCAGCCATGGTTGGAGGATCCTCTTTCCATCCTTCACCACAGGTGCTGCCGACACAGGGTGGGTGCTAGGTCTGTCCCTCTGTGCCACAAACACCTGGCTCTGTAAATCCACGATAATCAGGTAATGCTGCAGAACATCGGCACATTTTCTGTTGGTATTTTCTGGCACAGAGGCTCCTCATGCGCTGCTCCAGGGCAGATGCCCACAATAAAATGCCAGTCTTGACATGACCATCCCCAGAAAAACATCCTTTATAAACAAAAGCAGTGCATTGAAAAAAGAAAGTCCCTATGCCCTGTAATATCAAAAAATCAAAATAAGTTCCTAGTTGTAAACTTATGAAAATGTCAATTGGGGGGATCCTTTAGGTCAGGCAGAGACAGGAAGGTTTGAAACAGCACGTACCAAACCTACCCTCGTTGGCAAGAAAAGGGGTTGCTCAAGTTCATCATAAACAATTTTATCTGCAGTCATTGGGCAGCAATCCTAAACACTGAATGAGTTCTTCCCACCATTTCACAATAGGTTTTTTTCTGGTTTCTAGGAACTGTTTGTGAGGACTGCTACTGAGCATCTGAGAAAAATGTGTGGCCATGATACACAGTTAATTCATTTTCTTGGGCATTGCCCCATTGCAAAAATACAAAATATAATGTCACCATGTACTCTACTTTTCTCTAACACTTTCCATCCAATACCTATAAGCACATTACAAACGAGAGATTTTACTATGATTTCAAAGATCCCTGCCCAGAAGGAGAAACATTTCCTGTGCTGAACATAAGGAAAAGAGGATTGAACGGACCATGTGAAGAGGCACAGGCACCTTCCTTAATGCTCAATACAATGCCTTATGAAACCCCAATCCTGTCTTTATCTAGTACTTTGAATTAATGTCTTCCAGACAAATAAAAAATATTGAGAACAAAAACAGGGCAGAGGGGAAAGTACAAAAAAAGATGGAACAAAAATGCCATTTTAAATCACTGGCCCCTACTCAGCATGAAACAATTTTCTATGGCAAGGAGCAAGGCAAGCAAATTCCTTGTTGAATTGGTATTTTCTACAGCTCCCCAAAAGCTGTGAATTTTGCAGCTCTGTAAAACAGAGGGCGGGATCCCTGCCAGCACTGTTCCAAATCCCCAGACAGTGCAGGAATTCCTTCTCCACACACGGTGACCGATCAGTGAAGGGACAGAAGCACTGGCTGGATTTTCAGTGCTGACTTTAAGATCCAGCTGCCAAGTGGCATTGCAAAGACAGACCTCTGGAGACTTCTCATACTTCTTTTGGCTTATTTTCCTGGTGTGTTCATCTTAACAGAAATCAGCTGTTTTCCTCACTTTTACAGTATTTGCAGAAGAGACTTTAGCATCTGGCCTGGCTATTATTAAAAGATGAGAGCATCCTGCTCTTTTAGGAGAACGCCACTACTGATAATAAACGGACAAAGATCCTTTGCATCCAGGTTTCCTGTGATCTGTCTGGTTATTTGGGAGTTTTTATCCCTTCTGCTGTAGCCTGTCCTTCCTATTTTCTCACGTTTGCCAACCAGCTCCACACATCCTGGAGCAGGGATAAAAATTGTGTTTTCCTCTAAGAAGCTGTCTCAGAGTGTTTGGATGTAGCAGCATCATTTTCAGCTACCATGGACTTCTTTGGAAATCAAAAAGTAAACAACCTATGGGGGGTTGAGGAACTGCCTTCGTGTTTAGGCTCTGATTTTATATTTAATAGTGCCTTAAAGTCACAGGCTGGAGGAATAATCACAGCACCTTTCAGTACCTAAAGGGGCTCCAAGAGAGATGGAGAGGCACTTTGGATAAGGGCATGGAATGACAAGACATGGGGGAGTGGCTTCCCACTGCCAAAGGGCAATGGGATGATCTTTAAGGTCTCTTCCAACACAAACCATTCCATGATTCTATGAATACAGCTGAGGGGGAAAGGAGAGGTCACTAAGCACTGAAGCCCTATAGATGTGCAATAAGATTTTAAACCCTTATTGCACCTTGTGTGCCCCGAGGCAGGGACAAACCAAACGCTAATGCAGATGCTGGGGTGAAAGTCCAACTGCAGTTTGGGAGGTTGGAGGTGGACAGCAGGAGAAGCTTGGCGATAGAACGCTCCACTGAAGCCCTGACTTTATCTCCATGCTGAGAAGACACCAAAACTTGCTCGGCAGAGCCCTGCTGAGAGGATCTGGTGGCTGTGGTCCTGCACTGAGCCTCCCTTGAGCCAGGAGACCAACGGAGACTCCTACACTTCACTCAACCAGCACCTCAGTGACCCTTCATTGATTACACCCACACTTACGGGTAGGAAAACGCTGCATCCAAAACCGCAGGACTATTAATAGAGGGACTTCAGCTGATCTCCTGGCGTAATCACCATCTGAATTTGACCTCGTGGCAAACATTAATCACTGGCAAGTTGCTGCGGTGTATCAACATTAACATGAGCTGTTTGCTTTTCTCTGAGTGTTGGGACATCCCACAAGATCCAGCTGCTCATCCCGAGCGAGCTGCCGGGAGGGAGCGGCCAAGGGCTGCCTCCACGGACTGCAGAGATCTCTGCTTTTCTTCCTGCCCCACCACAAATCCTGAGTAAATCTGTTGAAGCAGCACAACTTGGCCTTAGCTCCGCATTGTTGTTTGACCAGATCAGCAGTCTGGAAACTGGGTCATTTTTTTCTAAACATGTGGTTTAGAATTGTGCTGCTTCAAAGGACACTATCCAATGGTGTGAGACCAAACACTGGATTTGTAGTAAGAAAAGCTAAACAACAACAACAACAGTAACAACCGAAGTTCAAAGATCTTTGTAAACACGGAGCCCATGAGGCACCCTGACACAGTAGGGAAATAACAAAATCCTTGATTTATATTTAGGGAAACTGAGGCATTAAAAGAGGAGTCCCAAGCTGTCTGGACAATCACAGATGATGCTGAAATTTCTCAGCTACAGAAGTAAAACTTATTTGTCTCATATTTAGAAGTTCTTACAAATATACTTAGAGGGATTTTTTAAGCTCACACACAACTGGAGTAAGGAAATTCAAGTCTGCTTGTTATTTAGGAAACACACTCAACATTAGAAATGCAGGTTGCATCTACACTAAGTAACATAGGCAATAAATGTGCACAGGAGTAACAGCGCAGGCCTGAGAACTTCAGTTTTAAATTACACTGTACATCCCAAGTTATTTGTTTGCACTGCATCAGATCACCAGAAGCTTTTGGAAGTTTGGGCTTTGCTCTCTTTCTATCTCATGGTTTTATCTGTTACTGGTGATAACAGTTTCCCAGAGGGGTAAATGCTGAGATTCCCCCCTCCAAAATCATACAAGTATCACAGAGTCCTCATGGGAACATCTCCACACATCCCAGAGTGACATTGCACCAGTAGATCTAAAGAGAAAAGATAATCACAGAAGGCCCAAGCTAAATATTTAATTTTTTGCTTTAAGCTTGTATAAAACTTTTCTTTAAGATGCTGAGTAGAAATGCTCAACCTGCTCCCAGTATTTTTTGTCACAGTTGTCCCCATCCCCTGTCCAAGTATTATGCATTTCTAGCAGATTTGTTTATAATTTTTAACCCATCCAACAAATGTTTCTAGTGAATAATGTTCTTGGGCTGTCCTCTGCAAGCATTCATCCAAGTGGTGAGTGTCTGAGCTGGACACCCTCACTGCACCCCTACCCCATACATGTTCCTGTGTGGCCCCCCACATGCTGCAGAACACTGGTCATCTGTGAGAGGTTACCCAAGCGAGCAATTTCACCCCAAAATATCAATACATTTCCTCCTGATGATGCAGAAGGTAATAAGGCAGTTCATGTCAATCCTTGAATATATAACTGAGGTTATTTCCTTCTTTTCCCCAATAAACAGCTTGATGAATGTTTTATTTGGTGTCAGAACAGGGTTTGGTGCTGAACCATAAAGTCAGACCCTGCTTCTTCTCATCCCCCACCTCTCCCAAAGAACTTGTTTTAGGCACAAAAAAGGCTGATTTAGGCCTGTGGCTGCTATGAGTCCTTCAGTGTTGCTCACAGCCACAGGAAATTAAAAAGTTAAAACCAAGGCCAGCAGGGAGAGGCAGCGTAGGACTGTGTGGGACCAGCAAGGCCAGACTCCAGCAACTCAGAGCTGATGTTCAGCTCTCACAAACCAAACCCAAGATGCTATTTATTGACACTGAAAGATAGGGAAAACAAGGGCCACCACCCCTTGCAGGAAACTTCTCTAACTCTTGTCTCCTAAAGTAGTTTGAGTCTTATCTGCCCCCACCACTGTACGTGTCTCTGTACAAGGCTGTCCTCCATGGTCACCAGTGGTGGTAACTTGCCTCCAGAGTGGTTGATTTCTTTGCTAAGGCAAAAGATTTGCTGTCTTAAACTGCAGGGTAAACAAATGAAAAAATAAAACCCAACATCCCCAGCATGAAGTTCAGTGGGAACTACTGTACTGGATCAGAGGGATGGTTCAGCTCTATCAGCCCTTGTGCTGAGCATGACTACTGTAGATAACCCAGAGAAATGTGCAGAAACAAAAAAAAAAACCCTGATCTTTAAGGTCTCTTTCAATCCAAATCATTCTATGATTCTATGAAAAAAGAGATCACCGTAACACCTCAGTAACCTGCCTATGTATGAGTTTAATCTTGTCCAACCTCTTTATTCAGATTTAATTTAGCTGAATATGTGTTCTAAATACAGCCACACAAAAAGTTTTTATTTCAGACAACAATCTGTATCAGGCAACTCCCAGTCTGCCTCACAGGCCCATGGGATAATTTGGAAAGGATCATGGGAGGTCTCCAGATCAACCTCTGGCTCAAGCAGCCTCAACTTGGAGGTCCGACCAGCTTGTTCCATGCTTTACCAGTTGGGTCCTGTAAATCTCCAAGAACAAAAGTGCCACAAAATCTCCCATGGTACCTGTTGCAGCACTTCACCGTAAAAAATGGGGGAATTTTTTTTATTTCCATTGATGAGAATCTGGATTAAGTGAACATGAAAGCAAGACTATAATGGGCAGTGAGTAGCTGAGATGGGTTAATCTGTGTGCCAGAGGGCAGCAGAAAGTCTGTGTCATTAGTGCTTGTAGCATGAGTCCCCCACAAAACAATTTTTATAGCAATTACACCACAGAACATTGGTTGGTTGGCTTGGTTCCTTACTCTTGGATCAAGCTTCCCTACAATCAGGACTCAGATTATGAGCAGTAATGAAAGAGCCGTCAAGCTTTAACCACCACACAAGAAATGTGTAGGTCCACGATAAAGCCAACAAGAGCTCCCAAAATCAGTATCAGTGACATTTAAACTTTGGAGTAAAAGGTTTCTCTAAACAATCAGACCTCTTTCTCTAAACTTACACCTCTATGTGCTACTATTTCTCTTTCACAGACTCAAGAAATAGCTAAAAAGGATAAGAACTTACAATGAATCCAGGCACAAGCTTGCACACAACTCCTGTCCTCTCCTCCTGCAGACAGCCTTGGGTGAACTTAACCTCACCTTCATTAGCTGCATCTCCACCTGACACTAAGCTGGAGGAAAAATAGCCTCCTCCCTCAGTCCCCTCCCGATCCATACATCTTTTGCTGCTTGAAAACTCTTCTTGCCTCCGGCCATGCAAATCACAAGATTATCTGTGAGTGCATTCCTCAGGTCTGACCAGGAAGACATGGGGATAGCTCAACCCCCATCATGGAGAAGCATCACAAATCCAAATCCTTCCCTCCCAGTTTAGAAATCTATCCCAGTTTTCCCTGGGAATGTCCTGGTTAATGCCAGTTGTTCGGTTCCAGAGTAAATGGCCTAACAAGATGAACAAGAGCAGTTTGCACTCCTCTAAGAAACACAACTTTTGATGATTTGCATGTTCAGGAAAAGAAGTGACATTTGAGATCAGGTTTAGAAGGTGTCTTTCACCACTCAAGGGCCTGGAAGCTTGCTTTTTATATTTAGTTGAAAACTCAAGTGCTGCTGGAATTAATGGGTCAGTCACAAATGGCCTGGTCCCATGTCCTACCATGTGCTTCCTTTACCCTGCCTGGTGCCAAGAAGAGACAAGGAAGAAAAAGAAGCGAAGAAGAACATTAACAAAAAAAAAAAAGCCATTTTATTGAAAATGAAATTAAAACTTCAAATTAATATTACAATCATGAGAAAATGCCAAACAATTCAATTTACAGTTGCAACATACAATACAAATAGTCCCTTTGAAGTTGAAGTAAACTGATCCACAATCATCGTCTGTGGCATAAAGCAGAGTGTGTTTGTACAATATGTGCATGAAAAGCAAATCTTGGGTGACAGCATTTGGAAAAATAAAAAATTAAAGCTTGTATTTACACAAAATGCTACAAATATTTTGTTCCAGCGGAAACTCAAGATTGGTAAAGCATATTTAACAACAAAAAAATTGGAATGTCACTCATATTACCTAAAGTTACTGTAAAAGTATGGTTTTGGCTGATATACTTAAAAGTACTGCATTTAAAAAAAAAAGCAAAGAGTTATCTGTAAACATGGAAGTAAACAAACATCTAAAAAAATTCTCAGAAAATGTTAAACTGAAATGCATTCTATTTAAAAACAACAAGAAATTCAGGGGGGCAGAGAATGGGGCTTCTTTGAGCTCATGGCTGATTCAGGTTTAATTATTGCTTTTGCTCATGGCTTGCTGCTGCTGCAGCCCACCGCGGGGCTGAGCCTTGCTTTGCTCAGGGTGAAAGTGCAAAATTCTCCCCACTCCAGATGGTACCTGTGGAAACTGGTAAATCTTTGCTCAGGGGACTGCTGGCAACAAAGGTTCAATGCTAAGAAAGACACCGCAGCTGGGCTTTTAAAGGAAATGATGAATGCCACATGAATGATGCTGTCGGATAAATAATTTGCTTTACTCTTCTGTCCCGACCCACCGCACCCAATCTGGTTACCCTTAGAAGGAGGGAGAGGAGGATTTAATCCTCTGTTTGGCAAAGGGGACATTGTGCCTGTTGTGCTGGAAGTTAGTCTTTGGTAGTATAAGAGAGCTGGAAAGGTAAAAAAAGACAATTTTTTTTCTTTAAATCTATGACCGGTGACAAAGATTGCCACTGCCCGAAGGGAAGGGCTGTCGTACCTTTGAGAAAACTCCAAGCACCTCACAAAAGCTCAGATAATTTGATATGATTCACTACATAGCACCGGTTGGGTCTGAAAATCTGATCCAAGAGCATTTCCAAGTGAACTTGAAAGCATTTTCTGAAAGCTCTGATGAGCATCTCTGCCTCAGCCTGTACAACTCCCTCCATGACCAGCCTGATGTACTGGGACAGATTTTCCAATGGCACCAGGAGTGTTCAGGAGCATAGGGATCTACTGAAAATCAAGGGGCTGGTGCTCCTCTGTCCACAGGTGCTTAGAAAATCCTTTCCTTCCCATCTCAAGCAGGCAGAGCCAAGTCAGATGAGGGCATGGATCGACTGGATCAGGCACACGCGCCTTGACTGGGCAGAGAAAACGTTTTCAACGTTTGTCCCTAAAGGTCCAGTTGAAAAACTGCGGGGACAGAAGCAGAGTCCTGTCGGTATTGGGCAAAACAAAAGTCTGGTCTGTGCTGGATTTATCCAGAAACAAAAACCAAGTGCTTGAATTTTACAACAAAGTCTTAAGGAAAAAAAAGAAAATCTGGGTTGCTGCCTGCAGCCACTCTTAACAACATTTCAACACAAAAGCACCCTAAAAATTACTTAATATGCATACAGTAAACCTTAAAAAGCCCTTCTCAGCAATAACAAATAATGTACAAATATAGTACCTTTTTATTAAATAGGAAACAGCTTGCACTGGCAGTACATCTCTTTTTCTCTTGCTTACTAAACAAAAAACAAAACTGAAATGTGTAACCAGACACTGGTTTTTTAAGTGCTGCTGAGACTTACAAACGTTACTTTACAGTTACAAATAAATGGACAGTGGTATGCTTCAAGCTACCACAAACCAACAATAAATAGAATCAATTACAGCTTCCATCTTTGAAGGAAAACTAAGTATTAGAAGAAAAACAAAGTGTCTTACTTATACTTTAAGCATACTTGGTATACAACCTTTAGAAGGCAAAGACTTTATTAATTTATTATTTTTAAGAGCACGTCATCACGCAGATTGGAGGGATGTACCATGCTAATGGCAGCTCGTTTAACAGCTTCGCTGCTAACGAGCAGTGAGGGTGGCGTCCGGCTCTGTGTGGCTGTGCCCAACGTTGATTTACTGCCATGCTTTGGAGGTAGCCAAAGATCACCCAAGGAGCAGCTTGGAGGAGGCTGCTGGCAGCGGTGACCGAAGGAGAGGAAGGAGGGAGCTTTGGCCAAGCCCACTGGCACGTGCTGAACATCCCACTAAGCCAGGCTTAACACCTGCCTGGGGAGAATGTGGGGAGGATGGCTCAGCTCCCACCACGTCCAGCCGATGCCATGTCACCTCCCTGCTGGCCATGTCAGCCCTAGGCTGGGCAAAACTGGGGCCTCTCTGCGGGGCAGTTTGGCCACAGACGGGTTGGGGTTTGGGTGCAACCTGTTCTGCTTATACCACCCCTGGGAGCCCCAGGGTGGCTTTGAAGGTGAGTTTATGTCTTCTGTGTGGGCAGAGGTGAGTATTGCTGCCCTTGTGCTCGTCCCTCTAACACAGCAACAGCCACATCAGCTTCAGAGCCACCACAGCATCCACATGGCTCCCGCATTTAATGCTAACGGGTGGTGACTCGCTACCAGGCAATTTCTGTCTCAAGTTTGAAACCTTTTAATTCCACCAAGTGGGCTGAAATTGCAAGGGGAGGGGAAAATGTTTCACCATTTCTCCCTTAATCCCATTTCTGAGATTTTTAACAATTAATCATTTGCAAAATACAGGCTTTGAAACGGTTTTGATTTTTCTTTGGGACAAAAAAAACCTGTCGAAATCCAAATTATGCTGTTAAAATAGACCATTTTAAATATGAATCTTTTCAAATTTTGAAGTTCTGAGAAAAAATCCTTGGAGAAGAAGAAATTAGGGGAAGGGTGGAAAATATTTCATCCTTCCTACCATTTTTCCAGTGTCTCCACAACTACTGATTAAAAGGCAAGACTGTGTTGAAGGCAACCAGACAGCTAATAAAAATATTTTAAACACAATATTTCCTTCATAAGTTATATAAAAAGATCCTACATCCAAAATCATTTGATGTGGATGCATTAGGTTGGGTATGTTGTTTTTAAGTCACATTGTAAACTGGTTCACACTGGAACTGCTTTTCAGCATTGGGTAAAGGTCTGAGGTTTACACTATTGCAGAAATGTAATAAAAAACAAAACAAAAAACACTTTTAGAGACCGAAGTCAATATATCATTACATTAAGAAAAGTTTAAAGGGTCCAAATGTCATTAAATAATTATAAATATTCTTTTAAACTTAAATGATGATTCATGTTAGCAAACAACCTCAAATTTTACACATTTATAATTTAAAAAAAAAATAAAAAAAGAACATAGCCGAACACAAATACTATGTGTACCATTTTGGCTCTAATAATATATATTGCCATTCTCATATTTTGCATAAGTAATAACATTTTGTTTTTTTGTTTTTCAAGGTTTTGGTTGTTATTTTTGGTTTTTGGCTAATAGAAGGCAAAACGAACGGATACAAAAGCAAAAAGGAAACCCCGGGGTTGGCTCACCTAGCTTCAAAACTCTTTCTCTTTAAGTACCCAAAAACAAACCAAAAAAGCAATGAACATAGAGAAATTCCAACCATTATCCGCAGCAAGGCTCGGACAGAGTTTTTTGGGACAGCTGTTTTCATCTGAATGAATCATAGCAAAATGGAAGCAACTTTCTCTTTGCTTTCCTTTTTATGTGCACGAATACAAACCAGGTGAATTGCACTACAGGTGTGGAGTGGGTCCCATACATTGTATGATTGCAACTGTATCTGGAGTTCATGGTTAGTTTTGGTTTTTATTAAAATAAAAGGGAATGCAGCCCTTGCCTTGCATCACCATGTTTCTCCTGATAGCCGGGGAGTCCGTTCTCTCCTTGTTGGCAAAAGTACTCACTAATTATTACAAAACTCTAGGGGAAAAAAAAAAGGGAAAAAATTCAAAAAAGAAAAAAACAAACAAAAAAAAAAGGGGGTGATTTTTGTCTGTGTGTGTGTGTAGAAAGTACATTTTAAATATAAAACAAGGTAAAATGGTTCCAAGGAAAAAAAAAAGAAAATATGTGCTTTGATTCACATAATCTGAAACATGGGTTGTGGTATGTTGGTAACTCTTGTGTTATTTATGGCCATTATCATCCCATCTACACAGTTGCACATATTGGTAAAATCTGTTTTTTTAAAAAAAATAAAACAAAAAACAGGCACTTCGTAGTTAGTCGACTGTTTGGTGGTTTGGTGGGTGTTTTTTTTTTTTTTTGGCTTGCGGAGGTTGGGCCGGCTACGGAAGAAATCTCAGTACGGCCTCCAAACGGACTCATCCATCCTGCCACTAGAATTCAAGACGGTTGGGGAGCTGCTGTGGCTGCCATCCGCCTCCACCCCGTCACTCTGGGTGGGCAAGTTAGGGTTTAGGAGTGTGCTGCCGTTGGACGTGGTGGTGCACGGTGGGAGCATCCTGGAAGGGGAGCGGTCCCCTCCCGGCACCATGGGGAACTGGTATGATCCTGACGAAGTGCCATAGTAGAGATATGGAGTGCTGCTGGTCTGGAAAGGTCCACTTTGGTTTTGGGAAGAGCCGGGGTAGGGTGGTGGTAGGTAGGTGTGGTAGTGAGTGGTTGCGGACATACCCAGTGACATGCCTGAGGTGACTGGCGGTGTATAGGTAAAGGTGGCTGGATAGTGCATTCGTGGGTTGGAGAAGCGGCTCTCAGTGAGGGATGAAATGCTTGTGAACTGCCTGGGATCTGAAAATGGGCCCAGCTCTGAAGCACCTAAAAAATTATAACAAAAGACGGGGGAAAACAATTCTGTAAATACCATTTTTTGTATCACGTGATGATAGAATTTTATTTTTCTAAGATAACCCACTTCTTTTGGCCCCCAAGAGAACAGCAGATCATATCAAGCAACACATTGCAAGGAACAGAGTCATACATCTGTCTTCTAGAAACGCTGGGCCAAACTCATCCCTGGTCTAACTCCACTGATGCCAATGGAAGGGAGTGGCATTGCCAACCTGAAGTGTTCAAAGGGCATGAGTCAGGTTGGGGGAAAAAAAATCTCTAAAATCAAGAGATTGCAAAAGAGCCAAAAAAAGAAAGGCGAAAAAATTTGCAAAAATCAAGATAATTAAAAAGAGCCAAAAAAGGAAAGGTGGACTTCGAGTTGATTTGCCTTCTGGTTTCAGAGTTTTGAGGGTTATGTATCTCCATTTTTTTGCTCAAGCCTCTTGAGAAACTCAGGTCTGGTTGCACACGAAAGCTGAGATTCCCACCTCAGCACAGGCTGTCAGGAGCTTGGATTTCCAGAAAAGCAGAAATCACTGTGCAACTTGTAGTAAAGCTACAAGAGCTGGCAACACCAAGTTAACTGCACCACTGACACCACGGGAGTTACACTGGGGGTGACTAAGACCCGCTTCTTGCCTTAAATCAATTTATTTAGGTGAGAATCCGCTCAGCTGCTTCCTTTGGCTAAAAAACACTGCTGCATCCGAAGGATGGACAAGGCTATTGAGCTGATAGCAAAGATGCAGATTTTACTCTTCAGAGAAGTTGATGGAAAATTACAAACCCAACACTCTTTTTGCCATTGAAAAAAAATTTGTTTTCGTATGTAGTCTCTGTAGTCTGGTTGAAAAAAAAAAAGACCACACAGTTTATGACTACTGTGAACGTCTGGATGCTAACGCTGTGAATTGGAGTCTAACGCAGAACAGGGATGGGTAAACCCATTTTGCCTAATTTCTAATCCCACATCAAACACCCAAAGCTTTGGAGCAGAACTGGAAAGCAAATGTTAGCTTGGTGATGTGCTTAGGAGATTGTGGGATGGACAGGAGCAGAAGACAAAGATGGTGAAAGCTCATACTGAGAGCCAGAAGGGTGGAAAACAAAGAGGGTGTGGGAAAAGGACAGGGGAAAGAGGGAAAGCCTAATGAAGAAGTACAGAGCAGGAGGAGGCAAATGCAATGGCCAGTATGCAGCAGACACATATATTTGTAGACAGCTGAAAAGAACAGGGTATAAATAAAGGGGGAAAATTATGAAATCAAATGGACCCTCCCTGCACTTCCCAGCTGACACTCCTACAGCTTTACAGCCCTTCAGATCCAAGGGCTCACTCACCTCTTTGTCAGTCTGCTGAACCTGACTTAACTAAAAGCAAAATACGGCATCTTCTAGATGCCAAACTGATGTGCTAAACGCTGAAATGCTCTGTGACTCCTCAGTTTAAGATGCAAAGATTTTCCTTGCAGACAGGCTTCAGATCTGCCCTGCTGACATTGCTGTGTAAAAGAGAGAACTATCTAGCCCGTCTGTTCCTGGTCCATTCTGCTGTAAGCAACAGATTCAACAGTCTCTGCCACCTTTTGTGGAATATTTGGGATTTAGATCACTATTCTCGCCTGTTCTCCCAGCTCAGTGAGCCCATGTCTACAATGATATCTAAAAGCAGCAGTGAGGCAAAGCTCAGGCACAGTTTGGGTTCAGGCTGGAGGACCTGGCCCACAGCCAGCCAAGCCTCCAAATCAGCCTGAAACCTGGGGATTATAATCCTCCATCTCTAACAATACTGAGCACAGAGCTTTAAGTGGGCAGTAAAGACCCATTCTAAACTCTGATGACAATGTGATTACTATTATCTTTATCTGGGACTGAATCAGTGACCTATGGGTGAATGGGACTGTCTTCCACTATCAATCCCTCCAACCACAGCGCCCTGGAATGTAATATAACTTGTACCTTTACAGCAAACACTCTACTACTTGATGCAACTTCTTTCATTCCCAACTGCAAACAATAGCCAGAGGCAATACCACCCAGATTCAAAGCTGTAATTTTGGAACACTATCCTTTATATTGTGAACAGGTCTGATACGTATCTGGAAATATAAGGTTAGGACATAATTTCCCCAGCTGCTCAAAATACTGAGTTTCAATCTGCTACTGCTTATTCTCTTTTCTTTCTTCTTTTTTTTTTTTTTT
>VYZR01010419.1:0-16992 GCA_013400675.1 Oxylabes madagascariensis | reverse complement strand
ACTTACACAGGATTTATAAACCTTCCTAATGAGAACCACAGGAGGGGGACAAATGGTCACATTACAGAAATAGATCCTGGGTTGGTGGTTATGACGTGCCACCCGTGGATGCCTGTTGACCTGGTGTGATGGGGAGCCTCTGAACTTCTCAGCCTTTGCGATCTCATCTCAGCGACTCCAGTCTGGAGCTGTCACGGGTGATTTGGGTGGAAAGGAACTGGCAGTGTATCAAAAGACCCCCGCTTGTTTAAAGTCTCAGGCCATCTACACGCTACACTGGAACCAAACAGTAAATAAAGTTTCCTGGAAATAGGTCCAGGAACTCAGCAACACCGCATGGCACAAACACACACAAGAGCTCAGCGCTCTCCGCTGACTTTTCCCCAATTTTTCCTGCCTGAATTTCAGCCGTCACTGCTCTTCGCCAGCCGAAAGGCATCAGCAGGAACACTTGAGGCTTTTCTTGGAGAGCAACCTCAGGGTGTTGTATACAGCAAGGGGGTGAAACCACAGGGCTGCGGAGCAGGCAAGGCAATGGAGAGCAGCGGGACAGGAATCCTGAATAAATCCAGTGAATGGGAAGATAATATACATCATGGCTCACAGACTACTTTGTTCCTTCTTTTTCTTTTTTTTTCTTCTTTTCAGAAAAATGTGCCTTAACTGTCCAGTATAAATATTTGTTTCCAATGTTGTCATGAATTGTACTTTTCCACTGCATGCTACTAACTCAGAAATACCATCTGATCCACAAGCAGACACAAAGGAACTATGTTTTGCAGGGACAGGGAAGGGGGGGAAGCCCTTGGCATTGCTCTGTTATTTCACCCTTTAAACCCCTCCTTTTCCCACCCCATCCAAATTTTCCTTTCGCATCTCATTCAACTAATGGACAATTCTCCCGAGGACAGAGGATTCCTTGCTGGTTCTTGATTAAGAGTTTTTAAGAAGCCGGGAAGGAAGATATTCTTTGAAACTGGATCTACTGTAGGATGGGAGCCAGCACACAGGACACCGTGTCTTTCAGAGAGGGCCACACACAGTGCCACTCCAGTCATATGACTTCTCTGTCACATCCTGAAGCCATTTCCAGCTCGTGTGCGAGTTTGTACTCCCATTTAGAAAAGGATGGGATATATTGGGAACACACATATGGAAACACTTTCAGGGAATCAGTTTCCATGAAATCCATTATAAGCCAAGTGGCTTCAGATGTGGCAGTGTGCCTCAGATTAGNGAAAGTAGTTGGAGTGTGCCAAAAAAAAAAAAAAAAAAAAAAAAAAAAAAAAAAAAAAAAAAAAAAAAAAAAAAAAAAAAAAAAAAAAAAAAAAAAAAAAAGGAAAAATAGAGGGAAAAAAGAAGGAAAATTCTTTCCTTTCAGTCTTCATTTCAGTTTCAAGGAGGGGAAAAAATGAAAAAAAAAGAAAATTAAAACCAACTAATGACTTATGGCTACCAAAACAGGGAGTCGCAAAATAATACAAGAAGAGCACTCCTCCTCCCCCAAATAAGGACACTGCTATCAGCCCTCCTGCAGCTCCCAGAAAGCTCTCCTGGCATCTGCCAAGCTCACATGGGGCTGTCAGAGCCATGGCCCTGCCTGTGCCAGCCCGCATGGGTTGGGCAGGTGCCCACTGTCTGGTAACCTGTGCGAGCAATTTTTTCCTTCCCTTACAAATTTTCCTTCCTGCCCTTCCAAAAGCTGCAACTTGGTGATAAACTGTCCATTAAGCTAATCTCCTGGAAAATGCCGGATTCAGGAGGGGATATGCCCTGGATGGGCTTGGCTGTACCCAAGCCATACCAAAAGCAGGGTTTATTGTGGGATGGTGTATTTGGTTTGCCAGGCAGGGGGTGGATATCACCTGCCTGCTGTGCTTGGAGCCAAAGCTTAAGACCAACTGCCAGGTGCCCTCACTGATGGGTACCAGAGAGCAGAACAATCCCAAACAGCACAGAAAAGGGCTTGGGGCCACGTCAGTGCCAGGCAGTAGGGAAGCTCCCAGCTCATCCAAGCTACTGTGGTGCTGGAATAATCTTTGCACGGCTGAGGAAGTGGGAAGAAACACAGATCAAGTGGCAGGAGTTCAGATGGGAACTGGAGAGATGCTATGTGCATCTCTGCGACAGATACCCGCCTTTTTATCAGGAGAAAATAACCAGGAATTTGGCCTCTAATTGGGGCCGTATCCTACAAACCCTACTTTTCCTGACAAACAAATGACTCCACAAATAGTCTCTCTGTTTCCAATAGGGTTATTTGCGGTAGGAGGGACCACCCAACATGAGAGGATCAGGCCCTCCACTCCCTCGCTCTGCCGCCCGCTTCAAACTTCCACAACCAAATGTGAACAACAAAAAAAATACCCACAAACTGCAAAGGCTTTTCCTCACTGCTGCTGGAAAAGCCCTGGACTAGAATGGCTGTGGAAAGGTCTCGTGTGCTATTAATATGATGCTCTTGCTGGCTTCCACCACTGAAATGGGGATTTGCCATTTGTTTCTCAGGCTGGCTCTTTCCACTCAAGCCCCGGCACAGTAACTAACTGAAAACTTCTGCATCAAGGAGAAGGTCTCTTTTTAAAAGTTTGGCTTGGCTTTGCTTTCAAAGACTTGTCTGTATATTTTAGAATATGTAGAACTTGCCTTTGATTTAAACCTCGCTCTTAACAATAGACAAGAGACGATTTCTCTACTGAGCAATTTAAACAAAAACAAACATATTTTGGTTACTCGGCCTTGTTCTCAAAACGCTCTGTTTTCTTTTTTTCCCAGAGAAAAATCAAACCCTAAAAATTGTTATATTTCTGGCCAAAAAAACTTAAATTCACAAATGTAGATAATCCATTTCTTTTTGCCCTGAACAATATCATGCACAGAGAAAGGAAAGCACCTCCCCAGCCCCCAAACATCCGCAATACACGAAACCCCCTCATCTAAGCAATTAAAACCATACTTTTCTTCTCCAAAATAACTTCTCCCTTCAAGAGACATTTTCAGCCTCAGTCCCTGTCCACAAGCAGGGCCCTGATGTTGATTTTTAATCCTCCCTGGCACGAAATCCCGTGTGCCCAGAGGGTGAAGCCGCACCTTGTCCCGCGGAGGCGGCAGAAGGCGGCTGCTTGTGTCCAGAGCAGCCGCTCTGAGGGGATGAGGGCACTTAACCCATGGGACTTCTGGCTACTGGAGAAAGAAGAGGGGAGATACCAGGGAGGCCTTTCCATCTTAGGTTAAGGATTTTAGCAGCAGGCGCAATAATGCTGTTGGAGTGAAAACAGTGGAAAATAACTCACGCAGTGACGGCCAGAGTTTTTTCCCTTACAGTGAGAACGCATTTCCCCCAAGTAACACAAACAGTAGTAACATTGGGTCCTGTGATAAAATGGTCAAACACGTCAGCGTGATTCAAGACTCACCGGCCAAGGAAATTTCAGGAGGCTCAGGGTGAGAGGGAGCCCTGTGAGGAGAGCCATGGGTGATCATCAAGCCGAATCCTGCTCCCATGTCATGGGGCAGAGTGAGAACAGCTCGGGGATGTCACAACCCTTGGCATAGCAGGAGTCAAGCTGTGGCTCTCTAGCCATGGAGCAGGACTTGTCACCATCACCATGAGCTTCAGGAAGATGGAGGAAAACCCCGCATACAAGTGCTGGGCTGTTTTCGCTGGAGCTGCTGCTCTCAGAGCTAAGAGTCAAAAATACTGAGCTGTGTAAAGATCTACAGAGGTTTCAATCCATGGATTTAGGCACTCAGTGTCTGTTTAGATACCAAGCTGCCACAAAATTCAGCAGAACGCATCTAAACATAGCTGTAAAGCAGGGCTAGAGGCACTGTATCCCTTCTTATATTCACTTTAACAACATACAATTTTCAATCTCATTTAATAAAAGCTGTGTAAATCCCTCTGTATATTTTTTTCATTCCTTTCAGACCTAACCTGAGCTTCCTACTAAATTAAGGCGAACTACTGTAAGCAAAGTTTCAGTCCATTATAACATGGTCTACACAGCATTCCCATTCATCAGCTGAGGTGAAGCTCAAACCAGCTCAACCCTGAACACCTCTAAATAAATGCTTCTTCTCCATAGTGTAAAGTCTGAATATGGGTTTTATCCTCCCAGGAAGGTGGTGATGAGAAAAAGAAACAGACTTGAGTCTGTAACAGCTCACATCATAAACATGCTCAAGGCTGCTTGATGTACAGCCCCTTAGGATAAACCACTAGCAGCTCTTTACACCATCAGTAGAGATTTATCTCAGATATGGTATCTTGGATTTTAAGTTCAGATCATCAAGAGTGATTAGGAATAGAAATAGAAAGCCCACTTAACCATTGAAGCTGTTACAAGAGAAACTGTGATACAATGCTTTCTGGCTTTTGCTATGGATTTATTTTGTGAATTTGGGCAAATAATTTGATTTTTCCTGTGTAAATTTTGCTCACTAGACAATGTATATTTCAATACTTCGTATTAGCCAACTGTCAAAAGTTAGTAGTGCAGTTTAGAAAATACTATGAAATCCTTTGTTGGAAAATGTTGTAAAGTTACAAAGATTAAAGATAAAACCCAACAGACATTTTTTATAAGCTCTTCAATGGGTGAACACACAAAAAACGTGGAAGTCAGACCAAAGAGAACTTGACTTGAAATAAACTTTCATATGCAATTCCGATTTCTGAGATAAAAAAGATGCACACAAAGTCAGCCTGAATTAGCACTTTCAGTTGCCTTAATCTGCTTGAGAAAGCAGCAGCAGAATTGCTTTAAACCAAACCTCCAGCGCATCTGCAGCGCAGGCCAGGGAGAGCAGGAGCTGGCCCGGCTGAGCACCAGGCGCCGGCTCCAGCCCCACTGTGGCTGGAATGGCTTCCTCCACGGGCAAACAGCCTGTCCAGAAAACAGCTCCAAACCAGTCTGGCCCACCTACATGGGCCAGGCCAAACGAGGAACTGGTTGGATTTGGACTAGCCTTAAACCCAGCTTCCTATCTAATTTTGGAATCTAATACAGTGGCTCCCGATTCGGCTCCGGTGCTGCTTAGATCCTCCCTGCGCTCCTCTTCACCCATAAAAAAGAAAACAACACGGGTTGGCTTTTAGCAGGAATCAAAATGAAAACAAAAACAAACAAAAAATCCCTTTGGAGGGAGATATTTGAGAGAGGAAGAGGGAAGAAAGGGGAAGAGAGGTGCCTTTTTCCCATTGCCAGGATTCCTCTGTGGCTCCTCCGGCCATGCCAGCATCCACATCACAGTTCCTGGGGACTTCCTCTGAGCAGCTTCTGCAAGATGCCTCTTCCAATGAGCCATTTCATCTTGGTCTTATGTTGCGGAGATTTCAGGTCAGCAGACCTCCTGGTGTTTTTGAGGCACTTGCTTCCCTTCCTCTTTGGCCAGCCAGTTACCTTTGCAGAAGGTCTGTTTTTCAGTGGTCAGTCCCTAGACCGGATCCCAGGCCTTGTAATTTGCACCCTTGAGTGTATCTAAATGTTTATGATCTTTTTCACAGAGGTCTCTATACTTTCAAGGCTGACAAACCCTATCCAGCTCTAGTCTTTTAACTGCACTCAAATTAGCCATTTCAACTGTAATTAATTTTTTTGGCTGGGATTCCTTCTTTGGGACATAGTTTTATTTTTGTTTTCAGTGGCAACAACACACATAACTAGCTGGCTCCACTCAACAGGAATTATCTGCAGATGTTTGATCCTATTTCTCCACACAGGAGCACAGATCATATGATCTCACAAGGTCTCTGTCAATCCTATAAGACTGTGACACTACAGACCTATAGGAAATATAATTGATCCAACAGCTCCTCTGGGGCAATTCCCACCTATTTAAGGGTAAGCTGTGTCAACAACTATTAAATACAGAGATCCAGATAGAAACCTTCAGCTTTAGATATTGATATAGATATAGATATTCTGATTTTGAACTCCAGGGGAACTGAGTGACCACTTTTGGCCAAGCTGAGAAGTGATGGGTCCTGGATGGTCCCTTGGCCTAACCTGATCGACACCATTTGCTTCTTATTGCAAGCTGTGACAAGCAGCTTTGTCCTTTCTTTCCTGCTTGTTTTGAAGCCTGGAAGGAGGTGAAGAGCCACAGAGCTACCTCAGTAGCCTCCTTACAATTTCATTTTTGCACTTCCTTCTGACCCATGCTCGCTACTACTTGGATCTAGTAAGGCTGCAGGCACAGGCACCTCGCTGGCTCCCTTCATGTTACAATTCCCTCTTGTACTCCATTTCACATCTTGTAACCAGCTGTAGTGTACCTAAGAGTACAAATCCATACAGGACAGGCTGATTTCCCTTTTTTTCTCCTCCTCTTTCACTGTATAGTCCTTAGCACAAGGGGGACGAGACCTCCAGACACCATCACAATACAAACACTCTCAGCCGGCAGCAGTGATTCCAGCAGAGGTTCATTAGCTCTTCCCAAATACAACTATTACTTTGATCACTGAACTGCACTGCTTGCAGGAGCCAAACCTGGATGCTCCAGCTGAAGCCAAAACCTCAACTGATGCCTTGACAAGGGGACTGATCTCCAGTTTGTGGAAATTTTTCAATCCCACGTTCAGCTTTCAACACAACACAAAACATCATTTCAGGGCAAAATTAAATGTGGCAAGCCATGTTTTCATAGACATCTCTCCAACAAAAACGATGTGCCTCATAGATTTGGTCCTCTACCTGTGCTTCAAACTGGCTTTCCAAGCAAGCCCATTGTGCAGCCTAATTAATAAACTTAACCAGGATGGACATACCTTTAGCTGTTGGCTTTATAATATTCTGCCAAGTCTAAACAGTACCTGTTTAAGAGGAAAGGGCATTAAAAAGCAGACATGCCCATGGATCAGACAGTGATAGCCCAGTCAAACATTAAAAATAACGAGTGGAAACCACGCGTGGCATCACTAGAGCTTGTATAGTGGCTTTTCGTCTCAGCTAAATGAAAGGAGCTTTGTGGGTATTGCTCCTAACCCAAGCATACCACCTTTTACTGCTCACTGCCAGAGATTTGTGATGTTAAGAGATGGAAAGATTGCCATGAGATGCCCTACCCCTCCATTTTGCTTTCAGAATTGATCCTTGGTTTAAATCCTTCAGGCTGTTTTCTCTGCTGGTGCTCCCATTTCTCAGCATGGCTGCTCCTCTTTCTCACACAAGCCCAAGGAGGATTCTTCTAGCTGCCTATCCCAGCACTCCCAAATTACAAAATAACATATTACAGCTAACACTCATGGCTACCACAGGATAAAAGATCAAATGGATGATTAGAGAGACCTTTGGGAACAACGACTGGGAAGTTTGGAGATGACATGGCCCAGACTGGGCTGAGCACATAGCACATTGACTCTTCTCCTCCTCCAAATGCACCTTTAAACCACCACAAAATCCCTGCATTAAGCGTATGATACCTCCTTCAACAGAACTAAACTTCTTCACACAAGAACATTGCCTGGTCCAAGTAATTCCAAGAGATTAACACAGTTTCAACTATTCGCAAATTTGCCTGTGGAATAATTAGGATTGTGGAGAGCAAAGAGGCTGCTCTGGCTGGGTGTCTGCTCCCCAATGGGGCCACAGCCTCAGCTCTGAACTTTGCTTTTGACAATGAAAATGCAAACTAAACCTGGGAGGAAAAGCCCCCGTGACTATAGTTGTGTTTCTTAAAACGGAAGATTAAACAGTGCAAGAAAACTAAGGGAGAACACGCATCCCACTGTTTTATTCCTTTATCTCCATCTAGGGTAGTGTGTGAGAAATTAAATTCATTTTGTTAGGACTTTGCAATTGGACAAATACAAAGGCAGAAAAATTCCTAAAGGAATTGCAGAAGCCCACAAAGTCAGTGAAAAATGCTTTCCCAGTGCGTTTTTTCAGGTGGGTTGGAAAAGTAGAGTGCCACTAGTAATTCAACCAAAAATAACACCTTTTCAGTGAATACGGTAGGAGTTTGGCTGATTAGGAAAGGGAACTTCCATGATTTGATAGACTACAGTGAACCCACAGCAAACTGAATTGACCAAAATATTTTTTCACAGTCCCCCTTCAGATTCCTTGCAAGTCAAACCAGTTCTGTCCCACACCAGCCAGTTCCATGTGGCTTCTGCCACCTCCCTGAGACCCACCACAGCCACCTCCTGTCCTACCCACCTCTCTGTACCTGTCATCAACACAGGAACCCACAAGAACCTCAGAAATCAAAATCGATGTTACATTCTGGCAGATAAAGTTATAGCAAAGCTGTAGCAAGTTCAAATGAGTGGAAACTAAAGTTAGACAAATTCTGACTGGTAAGACCCAAATTTCAAATTGAGGTTAACCAAAGGTTGTGGTGGGTTGCTTTTTTTCTCAAAGGTTGCCCCCAAGTTCAAATGAGAGCTAATTCAGGGAGATCTTACACCTGGGTTCAAAGCAGATATTCATAAGGGCTTCATTGTACAATAATCGATGAATTTATACATTATGCATCTGGAGATTTGCTTATGTCAAATTATTCTTCCCTGTGCATCATAGATGAAGCTTCACCACTGCTAAAAAACTCTCACACTCCAGAAAAACTCCTTGGACACAGCAGCACCATCAAGTACCACGTGGGTACAGGGTTGGGTTCTCCCTGAGGGGCCACTCCACCACCTGCGCACTGCTCCTGCGGACATGGGGAAACTGCCCCAGGCTCAGGAAGGCATCTCCTGCTTTTGCTCTTTTCCCTCTCTCTCTTTGAGTCAGTCTGAAAGCAAATATTAAGAGATTTCCAGATTAGTGTCCCCAAATACACTCCCTTTACGCATATGAAGTAGTTCCTTCTCCCTTAATAACATCCTTCGTGAGCCACGGGAAGGTGCGCTCCCTCATTTTATCTCATCCATCTTCCTCTCCTTCACTGCCTACATTGTTTGCTTTTGTACAACCACAGAAAACCTGACCCACTTGCATGGTTCTTGCCTTCCATTTTGGTCACCAGTATCAGCCCAGTATCACCAGTATCAAAGCTCTTTGAAATCTGACAGCCAAGCTGGCAGGACACCAGGTTCTTTTCTGCTAAAACATCCATCAAGAGGGGAGGAGATTGGGTCATGTGTAAAATGGGGCCAACAACCATTACTAAACCACTTCAAAAAGGTGTTTTTGAAGCTCTACTGGGATCTAACACTCCCTTGCTGACCAAATTCAGTGTGGTCAAATTCTGCATGGCCAGAAACAAGAGGAAATTCCATTGAAAACCAAGGCAGATCCAGCTATTTCTACCAGCAGCAGTTTTTACCTCTTGAATTGTATTTCTCAGTGTAAAATTTGCAGAATTTAAACCATTCAGCTCCTGAAGGGCATATGATACTCCTTTAACTTACCTTCTACCAAGCACAGTCACAGTCTGACTGTGGAAATTCTCCTGCATTTTATGGAACCGTTTAATAAATCCATATTAATCAAACTCAATTCAGTGCAACAAAGACACGAGGTCACAAAGACTTAAGAGCAACATCATAGAACCACAGAATGGTTTGGGTTGGAAAGGGTCTTTTAAAGGTCCTCTAGTCCAACCTTCCTGCCATGGGCAGTGGCAACTTCAACCAGATCAGATTGCTCAGAGCTCCATTTAACCTGGCCTTGAATCATCCACCACCTCTCTGGGCAACTTGTGCCAGAATTTTGCCATCCTCACAGTGATGATTTCTTCATGTCTCATATAAATCAACTCTTTCAGTTTAAAGCCATTCTCTCCTTGCACTCTCACTCCATGCTCTTGTTAGAAGTCTCTCCCCAGCTTCCTTGTGGGCCTGGGAGAGGAGGAGGTAAATAAATGGACCTGACCACCCTGTATGTACCAGAGAGCTTCACACATGAAGATCCATTTCCTCTCCACATCAGCACACATGTGATCCTTCCTCAGCTGCCATCACTGGCTCCATCCTAGGTAGAAAATTAACAGCAATTCCACAAAGGGAAGGGAGAAATCATCAAACGCCTTTGCAGAAGGATGAAACAAAGAGCTCTATCCCACAGCCTTCCTGTTAGAGGCTTATTGATTTTATTGGGAACACATATCTAGGTGGTGGCTCAGGATCTGTCCCTTTGGAAGTCTGGAATTGAGGACCTGGTTGCCCCACTAACAATTAGCATTCTGTTTACAAAACCCAGCAGAGTCAGTAAGAATAATCATCACAAAACATGCTCAGACTGTGATTCCGGTTTAAGTTAATATAATTTTAATGAGTTCTTCAGAAAAAGCCTGGCACTTATGGAAAATTTCCTTAATTAATATCAGACCCTAAATTAGTAATAAAAAAAAGCCCTGAATATCATTTGGTCTCAAGCTGGAACTAAAGTATGTTTTGGCATCATTACTAACTGTTAGCAGCAAGTTCTGGAAACAGATGCAAATCTTGATATGTGTCCTAAATATAAAACACATTGCAAAAAAAGCTCAGATAAAAATATATCTATACATCCACATATATTTGAGTGTGCTATTTCCTGCCTGTATCAGCAACAAATTTATTCCATTTCAAAACATTCCACTTGTTTCTTTTCAGTACTTTTTAAAATCCCTTATTTCAGGAATAAAACTCCTTCCCTCTGCCTTCATTTTTCCTGTTTATTTCCTCTCCCAACAGCCATTTTAAGCAAATGAAAAGGGCTTAAAGACACTCATTGTAACATTCAAACATCTGAAAATCATCCCGCTTCTTTTACCACCTAAATACGGGCATAGGTGCCTAATTTGAGGCCACCCACGCTAGAAAAATTTGAGGTAGGGATCATGCAACGCATCTCCTGGACAATTACTCCAATGAGAGATTCAGCCCAGTGGAGAGGCTGCTACTGAAAGCCCACAGACGAGTGCCAAGGTGCTGAGATTCCCAGGTGGCACCAAGTGGGCAGGAGACTAAAAATGGAAAGCCTGCGGTAAACAAAATAAATAGAACCACTGAAAAATAATGAAAAAAAAGGAAAAAAAAAAAAAAAAGGAAGGCAAGTTAGAAGTTTAGGGAAGGTAGCAAAATGAGCGTGTTGTTTCTGAAGACCTGAGCTCCCCCAAGTTCTTTACTTTGCCTTGACTCAGTTTCACCTTGCAGGGAAAGCATTGAACATTAGCAAGGGGAAACTGAGACAGAGACAACCTTGAGTCTTCTGGCTTCCATTTAATTAAAANAAAAAAAGAGAGAAGAAGAAAAAGAAGAAGACAGAGTGAAAATTGTTACAGTCACCAAGAAAAACATCCCAGCATAGCGAGTGCACCAGAAACCAAGCTGGCTTCTTGCATTTGCCAAGAGACTGAGACAATATTGCTGAAGCGTGAACTGCTCATTCATTGCAGGGGCTGCTCACACAAGGGCCATGCTGGCAATAGCCACGGCATTAACTGTTTCTCTGCTTCCCACAGCACATAAAGAAGAAAAGAATTCTATTTTGGAGACAGCACTAATGCCTTCCCTTATGAAAGGTCCCATCCTGAAATGTGCTTATCGCCCACAACATTTAATCAAGTTAGCAGGAATTAAGGGATGAAAGCATAGCTACTTCCATGGCCACCGTTTCTACTTAGCTGCTGTAAAGTTTTCTGAGCTCCTTAGGAGAAGACAAACAACCTTTATTTCTAAAAGCTGTTTCAAAGACCAAATTCCCCCAAAAAGGAAAAATCCTAGTTACAAAAATCATGTGAGTACATCACACTAGCAAAATCCAAGGTAATGCACACACAAGAAGTAAGAAAGGGTAAGAAATCCAAGATGACAACCAGTACAGGACCCCAAGAAAAAAAAGCCCATCACAGTCAGCCTCTTTCTCATTGACATACAAATACTAAACCCAGAGGTTCAGCTGGAGCTGCTTCCATTCCATGTGGTTTTTTATTATATGATTTTTAGACTAGCAAGAATGAAAATTGTGTAAAAAAATGAGTATTGTCCCTGATTAGGGCATGGCTGGCATTGCATTTATACTTGCCAGCCATCAGTAAGCTGGAAGAACAGGAAGGTTTCTTGAATTTCGATTTCAGATGAGGCTCCAGGATGGCCCAAAACATTGTGGCAATTTATCTACAGAGCAAGACGAATTAATGGGAAAGCTTGGCTGTACACAGACTGGCAAACAGGGTCAGGGCACATTCTCTGGCTCTAAATCCAGTCAGGATGGTCTGGCCACAGATATAGTGTTAAATCCTGACTCCATAATGGGGTGGCTGACTCTGAGCTGCCCACAGGAGCAGGTTCAGGACTCTGCTCATTTCCAAACCACAGCTGGGACCTGTTTGCGACCATGCTGGCCAACCCCACTCAAAACCAGCCTTGCTGACAACTTAACAGTACTGGTATTTAACAGTTCAGCCCTACCACTATGAAATTGATTGGTGAAGATACCACGTTCTGGCCATTTTAGTTCAGAGGGATGGGTCTGCAGACTTCTTTTGTTTACGGCCTGATCCCAGCATCTCCCTCATCTATCTCATCATGCACCTGCTCAATGACACAGTAAATATTAGGATACCCTGCAAATACTCTAGGAAGGGTCCAGCTCAGGCCTGGAAAAGGCAGGTTTGGTAATTTGTCCTGCTATTTAGATTCAGTTTTAAATTTCTCATTTGTCATACGGAATCTGTCAAATACAGACAGGATGTCCCACAGTCAGCACTGAACGTGTTTGTGGTACACCTGCAGGACAGGTCCTCCAGCACCTCAAGATCTTGACCCTGTGAGTCTCTCTCAATGGTGAAGCAAAAAGCAAGAGACTTGTGTTTAGGCAGAAGGGTGAATAGGAAAAGTGTAGGGGGAGAAAAAGTCTCCTCACCTTCCCCTTCTCAGGACTCTCAACAAAATTAAAATCAAGCTAAAACCCTGCAACAGCAGAGAAGGTCGAGGTGAGGGTGAGGTAGGGTTAAACCAGGACTAGAGTGTAATTAGGCTGTGATATGGATATGTTTATAGGACAGTTAAACTGTCTCTTAAATCACCTCAGCAAAGGCAGACTATCAGATCATACGTGCCTGTACTTGAACTACTCACCTAGGCGCACTTCAGAGACAAACAGGCTCTTCCCAGGCACTGCCAAGGACCAGCACTGATCACCTGCAGACTGGTCAAGTCCTGAAAATGCCAGTTTGTCCCCACCGACTCAAAAGGGAGTTGAGGGTGAGTGTGTCAGGAATGGATGTCTGCCCTGGGGACATCTGTACCCACCCCTCCTTCACCTGCCTGGGAGCAGCCCTCTTTTGACTGCAAGAACAACCCGACCTGTACTCCCTGCTCTGAACCTTCCATGTGGGGAGGACTTGCTGGATCAGCCCCAAAGGGTTATGTAAAACGGCTGTGATGTGTATATTTATATGAATCATATACATTAATTACATAATAGTCACCCATGCTCCCCATCCCACATGCACTTTGGTTATGCATAGGACACAAAGACTGAGTGCATTCACTATGAATCATGCAATAAGACTACATCCCTCAGGCACTCTCTCTCTAAAATGACCCTTTTCTTATATTCCCAAGGCTTCCACTACAATATTATTTAATTAAGAATATTAATCTGCTGGGCCACCAACTTTCACTGTCTTCTGGGGAAGTCTGAACAGATAGACATTTTAATAAAATATGGAGAATCCTGCTCTTTTTATGGTCGGAACATTAAGGTAAGGCAATTTCATGGCCTCATGAACTTGTTTCTTTATTTGTTCATGATATGAATGTGAAACTCCTGGACCAGAAAGATCATTGATGCAAAAGTTGCATGAGTGATGCCAGACAATCTTTTTTTGCTTTGCTTTTCAGCTCCTGCTATTGAATACTGCCCAAATACCTGGGTTATATCATTCATTAGTTGTAGAGCAGTGCAAACAGAGCACTGACCCTCATTTGGAGAAGAGCAACACTTGCAGTTTGGCAGTCATGGGGACTTACGTGCGCGTGCCTGCAGCACGCATGCAAACCTGCCAGTAGTGCAAAGAAATCATCCGAGATACTGACATGACCAGTTCAGCAGCATTGCAGCAGCTGCCTGAGGAACTCCTCGGGATTGCAGCTTGCTGCCCTTTTCTCCTCCTCCATGGGATGAGGAACTGCATGCACTGCTATGGCACTGCCCCACCACATCCTGTCCTGCAGCTCCAAACCTCTTCTGATGCTTAGCCGACTCTGGGGTTAAAACACAGGCAACCTCATCACCANTCAAGCTGTGGCCTCACCAGTGCCCAGCACAAGGGGATGGTCACTGTCCCTGATCCTGCTGCCACACTACTGTTGATACAGGCCAGGTGCCTTTGTCCTTCTTGGCAACCTGGGCATACTGCTGGCTCATGTATCCATCCCAAGATGGGGAAGAAAACCACCACTTTGGCCATAGGATGAGTGCGTTTTTGGTCAAAGGAAAATGATTAAAAGTAGCTCTTGAGGGCTGCCACTGACAATAAAACCAGGAGCCACTCCTGCTTTATTGGATGGAATATTTTCAACATCTGGGTGAGAACCACTTTAGCAGTTGTCCAGGTAAAGCCATGGAGCCTTGTGGAAAGGCTGGGTGATGTGAAATTAGGGCAGATAGGAAGTTCTGTGCCTGTAGGTGTGACAGCCAATGCCTAAGGGGGAGGTTTAACTCATTTTTCCTCCTGCATGATGTAAAGCAACAGGCAGTAAATATGGCATTCATTAAAATGACCTTGTATACTTTTAACAGCCTCAATAATCAGATTTCTGCCACTGTATCGGAAAGCGACTTTTTTGTTCAAGGCCTTATAAAACTCTAATTTCTCCCTCATGCTTTAGAGATGCCTGAAGTTTTCTAAGGATTTTAGTGTTTCTTTGTAGTCATTTTCTACTCTCTTCAAAGTTCTGTTCTCTTCCTAAATATGCATTAAGTAACTTAGTGGAGATTTACATTTCTTTGAGTGTGATAGATAAACTGCTTGCTGTACGAGGCAACTTAAAACTTGCATTTCTCTCTCTCTCTTTACATATAGGAGGAGTTGGATGCTGCCCTCCCTCCCTGTGGCACTGCCAGTGAAACCCTTGAGAAGCAGTGTCAGGTTTGCAGCTGAGGCTGCAATGTGCCTGCCTGCATCCTGAGCATCCAAGTGGGCCCTTCAGCCAGGAATCCCTGTCTCTAGTTCTGAGTAGAGCATTTCTATTCTGAATTTCTATTTCTGTCAGCAAACACTGCACACAACCTCTGGCACTTGTGGAAGATCGAAGTCCCCTTTTTCACTCTTGAATCTAACTGGAAGTAAGATCCCCATGCTGGGAAAAGTTCAGGGCATTGTGGAGGCATCACTTGAGCCCTGGAAAGATGAAGGACAAGAAGCGCAAAGGCAACTGGCCATAGAGCACGGCAGGAAAGTTCAGTCCACGGCCACACAACGTACACAGCCATGTCTTTTAGTCTCTGCCTGTGCCCACATGCCAGGCACTCACATCTGAATACACACAGACAAGCAAGGGCTGCAGGGCAAGCATGAGGCGTGCAGCTGCCAGGTCCCAGCCGAGCCTCTCCTGCAGGTATTGCCGCGGGCATGATTGCAAAAATAACCCATTCGACAACACAGACCATCAGGAGGCTCTGACTCAAAGGGAACCTGTTTCGGGCCAAACAAAGCATTTCCTCGGCATCAAGCTGATCGAGTTTTTTGACCCAAGTCAGGGCATTGCATGGAGAACCCGCAGGAACCTGCTCCAAAACCCTCCAGCCCTCGGCCCACATGGAGATCTTCAGCATCTCTGTGAAGGCAGAGTGCACCAGGGCTGCAGAGGGGTTTGCAGCTGTTTGTTTGAGAAACAAAGCTTCCCTGCTCCAAGATGAAAGAAATCAAGGAGTCTATGCTAATCAAATCCTCCACGCCTGCTGGCTGCATTTCAGCTTGTCAGGGATGCAGCTCAGTGGAGTGATCAACATTTCCAGTGCTATGAGCTTGGTAGAAGGGGAAAACACAACAGCAAGAAATTCACCTGGCTGGGAATCAAACAGGTGTATGGCAGCAGCATCCAAGATTATAATAATATCTTGCAAACATGCAAAAAATAGATGTAATAAGACTGATTCTTTGGTTTTCATTAATGAATCATAAAGGCCCTCTTTACATTACACATGATTTTTTGGCATACGCTTCTAATATTTCCACATTTGCAAGGTTGGAGTTTTAAGACTGAGCCTCCCTCCCCTAAGGTTCCTCATTTTTGGCAAGAGGTACAAGGTGACTGTGTGCCATGACAGGCTCTCTCTTACTTTGGGGCAATCAGATTACTTTACACAGATGGTTTTATCACTGAGACCATTGGAGGTGAATTGTGCAATATATAAATGTGCATTTGTTTGGTAAAAAAAAAGTCTCAGTTCCTCACTACTGTCTTGTCTACATTCCTAAATGTATTCCCTCTCTCCTGCATCATTCCAAAGCACAATTTGTCCAATCTTTACCTTTAAGTGACTCAGCTTGTTTCTGATAGGCCTCTTAAGTACATATTAACTAAGGAAACAGTCTCTCTTGAACTACTGGATTGAAATGCAGGAGAATGAACCTCAGCTTTAACTACTGAAGAAATAAAGGCATCTATCTGTCAGGATGCCTAACAACACACATACATCACAAAGATAAAAAATAGAGAGCATAACATTTACTTTAAAACACAGAATCACAGAATGGTTTGGGCTGGAAGGGACCTTAAGATCATCTTGTTCCAACCCCCCTGCCATGTGCAGAGTCACCTTCTACTAGACCAAGTTGCTCCAAGCCCCATCCAACCTGGCCTTGAACACTTCCAGGGATGGGGCAGCCACAGCTTTTCTGGGCAATCTGTGCCAGTACCTAATTACATGAAAGTAAACATCCTTTTGTAGGGGAAATAAAAAAAAAAAAAAAAAAAAAGAGAATTTGTTCAAAGAATCAGGTTCACAATTTAAAAATAATCTGACCTGAGATGGATCTAAAGTTATTTGAGAGAGACATGCTCAGAGCAGCATAGCGGCTCTTCCACATTGAAAAAAAAAA
>VYZR01010418.1:39801-81146 GCA_013400675.1 Oxylabes madagascariensis | reverse complement strand
CACAGTGTTAGCCCTGTTGCAGTAACAAAGTTGAGGCAATATGAGTCACGTGTTACTGCCTACCTAATATTTGGGAGGAAAAGGTTATGGAAGTTGCTTGTGTTTCCTCCCCAGACATTTCAGTGTGGAATTTCTGAGAGATAGTTTTGTACCAGATCAGAACAGTGAACCTGTAAGAAGCTGAAAATTCAGTGAGTTTATATGTCTTGCTTTATAAATTGTCCATGCCTCGATTCTACGCCATTGGAGAGCTCAAAGTGAAGGTTCAGTAAGAGGAAATAATTTGAGATTTTGCTGTGACTGTGTTTAAGGGCAACAGTTCACTTCAGAATGTGTAACTCCTGGTGCTTTCCCCTTGATTCACACTTCTTTGAAAATAATAGTGCCTTAGGAAAGGAAGTTGATAGGGAGGAACCTACTGACCGGAGAACTTAACTGGAGGATAAAACTAGATTTTAGTCATNGCTTTCCCCTTGATTCACACTTCTTTGAAAATAATAGTGCCTTAGGAAAGGAAGTTGATAGGGAGGAACCTACTGACCGGAGAACTTAACTGGAGGATAAAACTAGATTTTAGTCATTCTGCACAAGAAATACAGGTTAATATTTTTTAACTGGGAACATGTAACTGTGAATGGTTACTCTGCAGCAATCTTTTGGCTATTGGTGACTAGTTTGTGTCGTAGTAATAAGGCTGTGTTAATACTGAGACTGGGGATAACTTTTGAGTTATGCTGAAATCAACTACAGTTACATTCATTTATTTTTCTTCAGGTTCATTACATTGTAACATCTTGGGTTTGCATCTTTGTAATGATTATGAGAAATTTTTAACTTGCACTTTTCCTGGAAAGTCCTTCCAAAGTGTAATTTGAAAAATTTTTAGAGTACTTTGAAACGCTGACTGATAAAGGGTGAGAGGCCCCTCAGTCCTGACAGAGTCCTGGAAAACAGCACTGAGGCCCTGTGAGAGTAGCAGGGTCTCCCATGCAATTGAGATAGATCTAGATAAATCTACCTGAGCCTCCCATGCAGGCTCAGGTAGGTTTTACCTGCCCAGGGACTTATGCTCAGTGGCATCTCCCACTGTGACTGACCCTGAATGTGGCTTGCCAGCAGTGGGGCTCTGATGCCCCAATAAGTCACAGAATCATTGGAAATAGGGGTAGGTGAGGTTTCAAGACCTCCCTTTGTCTACCTTTATCCATAATTGTCTTTGGTCGCTTTCGACCAATTTCTTATTTTTATTCTGTTTTTTAATCTAGCTCTGCACATATTAGAAAGCCTGGGCAAGCTATTCACATGTTAGTCTTCTCATGGAAGTTTTCCCTTGTGTCTGCACACATTTTTACAGTGTAATAATCTGTCTGTAGTCTGTTCATTGGAGTTACAGCCTGAATGTTCAAAATCCTTGGTCATAATATTGCTCCACTGAATTGTCTCCATTGCATTTGGGAATGGACTCATGGGATTAGTTATAGTTAGTTTAGTGTTTCCATTTTTCTTTTTATTGAATACTGCCCTACTCCATCTAGAAATGAAACTTAGCCACTGAATGAGAGCTGTACTCAGTTGTGCTTATTTCCCAGGGCATTGGACACCTTCATGTGCCGGTGCTGAGCAGATACACTTGTCTATTGTTACTGTATTTTTCTTTTAACAAAGCCTCCTTCTGTTTTCATTTGAATTGTTCTTTTAAAAGGTCCTTGAGGAATGAACAGAATCAAGGTGCATTGTCAAATATCTTAATTGTGGGTTGGGCGTTTTTTTGGCCAAGCTCTTGCAGACAGTCAATTGTCAGTGTCCCAAAAACTGCTGCCTTTGGAACATATTACATGATAGAAATTTCTTTTTCTGTGCAGAAGTCATGTCTGAACATTTTGAAGCCATCTGGCAGTTTGGTGGCTTCATATCGTGGTTATGTTGTGAAAAAGCCTGTAAGATAGACAACAGAGAGAGGGAGTGTTTGGAAGGGCTAATTTGCCAGCAGTCACATTTCTGGTGCTTAACTCAACTTCACGATGAAATACTTTGCTGTTGTCACCATGAATCTTAATGATTAATTCTTTGCTTCTGGCAGTCATGGAATATTGAAAATTGCTGGAAATACGATCCAGACTGAGAGTGAGCCTGAGCCAACTTCTTGTCACATGGATGCCATATATAAATGGATGGTATATTTTATATAACATTCCTCTAACACTTTCAACTAGTTTTTTTAATATTCTTAAATAAATGAAAAAGCTATTTTTGAACTGTTGATTGTTTTCCTGTGCTATGGTGAAATAATAAGATTTACATGTGATTTTTATGTGCCTGTGAATGTGTTCACATGCCCATGGAGACCAATCTACAGCCACCAATTTCACAAGTGCACCAGTATTGTATTCTGATAACAAATAGAAGTTCTATATTTAGTGAAAATGCTGAGGTCTAGTGTTCCTATCCAAGGAATCTCTACTTTCTGGAATCCTATGCATCAGTGGGGTATGTCAGAGAAGGAGCAAGGCAGCTGCTGCTCTCAATTTGTACAAAATCCCAATTTTCAGTATGACTGGGAACAAGATGCATGGCATGCAACAAGCCATCTGATTAATCAGCAGAGAAATTGCAAACTTCAGCAATGTTTCAAGATTATGTAGGAAGATCTGATACCATGTCTCCTTGTGCTTTCCATATATAGATCTTTGCCCTTGCTCTTCCCCTCATCTCCATGAGAGTTCATGTGAGGTTTGTAGTTTGACTAAACACAGGGCTGCCTGGAGTCTCTGCCTTTTGTTTTTTTGCCTTCCTAATTGGCTTTTACTGGTTATTTTTCAAGCATGATAGTGTCAAGTCAATTTGCTCAGGAGTCAATCATGTGACATCATGATGCTTATGTAAACACTTCTTCCAGTTTGCAGCTTTATTACCTCGGTGTTTTCCAAAGGTGCTGTCCAGAGCAAATCAATGACATGGATGTCCTCTAGGGTGATCAGTGGGAGGGAAAGAAATCTTAATAAAGCCAAGGGCTTTTGGTTGGCTTCACTGAAGCTGCTTCCCTTGGTGCTTACAGGATGATATAATGAAACTCTGCTGCTCTCTTTAGTTAGTCATGATCCGAAGAGTGTAGAGTGGTCTTGGCAGCAAGAAGTTGCCTTGATAAGTATTATCTTCACCTCTATTTTCACACATTTGTGAAAACAGAGGTTAAGATAATACTTATAGAGACAATTGTGGGATTTCTGTGATACTGTGGCAGTGGTTTTGCAAAATCACACTTCTCCACAATACAGGTGGAAGATGCCTTTCCATGTTAAGTCTATTGATGGGGGAAGAGAAATTGCTGTAGTCTCAGTGGTGGAAGCTGAGACTTAAGGGACTTATGGTCCCTTTTTTTGGGTTTACCTAGCAGTTTATATTCCAGTTTTTCCTATTCGCAAGGGACAGGGTTATGTTTTAGTCCCAGGGTCACTGGAAGTTAAAGGAGCTTTAGAGTTTGGGCATAAAAACTGCGGGTAATGGTGAAAATGAAACAAAAAGTGCTCTTTCACAAACCTGGAGTTGACCAGGGCAGGCTGGAAACATATAATCTACTCTGGTATCTTAAGGGAGCAATAAAGGGTTAAAAAAAGGAACTTGGAGCGGATTTGTGGATTAGATGCTGTGGGCATACCGCTCATACCTTGCATGTATTGTGTATTTTAGTCCCTCATCCCTAGAGCCCTTTGCCTTGCTATTGAAAATACAGGCATGCTCTGGGGAGTGCTGAGAGTGAGGTAACGGGAGCTGCTGCGGATCCTGGCAGAGCAAACACTGCAGTACCTCAGTGTGTCTTCCACAGGCTTTTTGAATATCTGTAAAGGGCTGAATTTCACAGGTCATGGTAGGGCTGGCTTCGACGTGTGCTGTTGGCAAGGGTTTGGAGACTTCTGAAAAATTACTGCAGGCTATCTTTTAAAAGTGATTGCATTTCAGTCTTTGAGGTTTGATCTTATGTGCTGCTGAGGAAGAATAGGATGAGACCCTGGGCTTCCTGTTCACTCATTTGGAAAGCCTTTAAAGAGAAATTTTAACTATCTTCTAGCAGAAGTTATGGAATTTGCTGGGTTTAATTTCGTGTGATAGCTGATAGCCTTGTCAAAGTAAAGGGAAAAAAGTTAACTTAAGGATTTACAGATTTGATAGATACTTTCTATTCAAGAGCAGTGGACTACACAGGAACATATGGCAGATTTTTTGGGGAAAAAAATATTGGGCTTGGTGACTGCCACTTAGTTAATGTTTGGAGTGTTGCTTTCCTATCCTCATTTTATGTTTAATTTTTTTTGCATTATTGAAAGAGAACGTATGCTTCTGGCTATAGAATTCTAATTCTGTGGATGTTTTAGCAGATGATCTGAGCTGGCATAATTTAAATGGCAGTATAGCAAACATAATATTTACATGATGGATGGTGGTTGAACAGACATTTTAAAAAAAAAAGTCATACACAATTCACACAGATCCTTTTGGTATTTTATAATTCTGAATTTTGTTCCTGTGGCTGCACATTCTGTGTGCCCACAATTTCAACAGTTATAGTATAAATGAGTAAATGCAATGTAAATGTAAGCAAATTTTACCTTGATAGTAGCTTTGTAAAAGCCTGTTAGCTATGCACAGAGGTGTGCACTTGAACTCCTGTTCAAAAGTCCCATCTGAGGCACACATTAGCCATTATTTTAATGACTAGAAAACAATTTTTATATAAATAAATATCTTGGATACTACCACTGGTTTCTCTGATATAAGAAGTTTTTAAAACTAGGGGCCCTTCATTAGGTGTAAGTTGCATAAACACACATCTGTACTGATACTGTTTGTCAACCATTTGCTCTCTGAAAAGGGTTTCTGAAATACCACAGAGGTATAAATCCCCTGCACTGGTGGGCTTCAGCTGACTGTTACTCTTTCTGAACTGTCTGAAATGTCATCCACTACAGTTTCAGAAAAAAAAAAATTCTCCTTGCAAAATCTGGACCAGTAACTCCAGATTATGGTTTAAACTATTTCAGCTTGCCTTCGCTTCCTTGGAGAGATATTTGTATTGTTTTGCATCTCATGTCAAACCATGTTTTTCTTTCTGCTGGATTCTGCCATGTGTTGCTTTGTTTGCAAGTCACTTCCAAGCCAGTAATCATAAGCACTCCATCTGGTTGGGGAGCAGCGTAGTGATAATGTAAAAGGACATTTCCACTATTCTGTTTAAAAGAATTCTCCATCTGTACCAAATCTGCCATTTTAATGAGATTGTAAAGGGGTTTTGTTCCTTTTTTCTTTCTCAAAGAGGGGAGGAGATTGATTGTTGAGATGTTTTTTACCTCGTGTATCTGCTAATTACACGATTGTATCCAAGGCCCTTTCTTTTTCCTAAGCTAAAAATTACTAAAGGAATTTGCAGATCATGTAATTCAGGATGCAAAGTAATAAAAGAATCCTGGAAATTTTACCCAAAATCTATAAGAAATTGATTTTGCCATTAGTATTGAGCCTTTCTGTTATTACCCTCTGTTAATAGCATGCATGTGAGAAATCATGCTAAACGCTCTAAAACAGATTCGCAAGGTTAAAAAGAAAATATAGTGTCACTATGATTTATGACAGTCAGTAATCAGAGCTGAATTGATGGATGTGAATGTGCTGAGATGATTTTTTGGTGCTGGCAGATTTTAATTTTTCTTTGTGCTTTTTTCTTTTGTAATTCTGATCGTTGCTATTTTAAAATTAATGGAGAGAGAATTGGACAACTGCTCTTGTGGGAACGTCACAGCTTAAACCAGGCCAGTTTTGTGGAGGTTAATAGGCAGTGGCCTGGGTCAATCATCCACTGGTGTCACCACACTGATGTGAACTCGAAAAGCCAAGAGCCAGCGCCTGGAAAAGCAAAGTATCCGTAGCAGGATAAATGAGCAGGCAGTGGGTGCGGAGAGCGGTGTCAGGGGAGCTTCTGGAGGGAGCAGGCTGGCACCAGACCGTCCTGGCACTGCCCACAGCCCCGGGCTGCCTGAGGAACGGGGTGCACGGCCCGCCAGCAAAACTGCAGAGACTGTGTGGTGTCCTTGTCCCTAAAAATGTTGTTTCGCCACTGCCAGCTTGGCTTTGGGGTTGCCTGTTCGGATCAGAAGGCTGCAGTCCAGGGCTGTGGGGCATCAGCCCACAGTGGGCTTGGCCTTCTGCAGGGTCTAGTGACTTTCTGTAAAACTGCCCAGTTTAATCCTTTCACCCACGAAAGAGATCTATTTGGCAAGTTTTAAATTTCATGTGATTCCCTTGAATCCTATTACAGAAATTATCATATTTCCTTTCTCCTTGTTCCCAGGCACCTTTTCAAAGACAGAAGAAAGGTATTTAGGTGCCTGGGCTTTATTCAGAGCGAACCTCTCTTCAGTTAGAAACAAAAATTAAGACACTGTATAGTAACCCTATGAGCTTGGCTTTCTAGAACTGGGATATTTGCATTTATTGATTTGAAATTACAGTTCTCAGCCCTCAAAACTAATAGTAATGCTAAATCAAAATTTAGTTTTAGAAACTGAATATTCAGGATACTTTGTTTTGTGTGTGGTGGCTTGCAGTAACAGCATTGCTGAGGTAGCTGTGCGGCAGTGATTGAAATCTCTGCTACAGGGAGCTCTGTGTAGATATGTCAGTGAGGTAAATTCATTTAAACTGCCTCGGTCATCCTTTTGTACTTAAATCGAGGTAGGAGGCTCCTCCACCCTGCAGACAGCTGTTGGCTCCTCTGTATTTAGTCAGTGGCATAAGTGGGTCTCACAAATCCTATAATGCCATCAGCAAAAATGTGCAGAACACAGGGTAGTTAATGGAATGCATCATCAGTGCCATTAATGAAGTATTTTTAAGCCAGATCCACCTGAGTGCATGGCTGGTGCACCAGAGCCTCAAATTTTGCACCTTCTGAATAGAGACACGTCTACAAAGATAATTGACAACGAGTTTGGTGTTTAAACTCAAGAGCACAGAGCTCTTACCTGGCAACTGCACTCCGGTTGACGCAAACACAGAGATACATTTCTGGAAAATTTAAATTATCCCAATAGTATTTTACATACAGCTAATTTCCTTTCATCAACGTGTCTCAAATGAGACATTAGGCCTGTCTTGTCTGACCAAAATATTAGGCCGTGATCTTTTTCGTCCTTTTCCCCTTTGCTGTTCTGTGCCAGTGAATATCTGTTTCCAGCTCACAGGCGTGAGGTGAGATGTTTCTAGCTCACAGGTGTAATGGGCAAGTGCCGTGCATGCTGTGCAGGACCTTGTGGGGAACTGGAGAGATTTCAGTATTCCCTTTCTCAGAAGGTGGGCATTCTTTAAAGCCACTCCTCATGTAAGTAACTGTAGGGAAGCACGAAGAAAAGTCCTGTTGCTGATGATAGCTTCCATTGAAAAGGAAGAGGTCTGCTTTACTAAAATCAGGAACCTCTCTCTGGGCTTCCCTCTGAAGTTAAATTATTTTCCCGTGATATTGCTTTTAATCTCTCTAGTTTAGAAACTTGAAGTACATAGAGAACAACCTTTTAGTTCAGGAAAATAGCCTCTAGAACCAGCGACAAACCTATCATAATTAGTCATCAGAAAATCTGAATAAATATAAAATTACCATGGAGTGGGAGGCAGGCATATGTGGTATTCAAAACACACGGAGTGTAAAATGATGTTATTGTTGCCTTTAGAAATAGTTCAAAGTAGTCTGCATTAGAAAGAGCTGATAAGCAGAATGACAAAAGCTTGTTTCATGAGTGATTCCAAGCAGCAGTGGTTTTCTGATCAGCTGATGCTGCAGCTATTTTGGGTATTCCACAGATCATGATTACATACACGGGGAATGATTGGAGGCAGCAAATATGGTAAGTGAGCCAGGAATCCTGGGACATGCTCTGTTACTAACTTAATAGTCTTCTAATCACTTGTCCTTTGCCATTTAAATCGCCAGGGGAAGTGTAACAAGTGACCGTGCTTAGTTCCTTAAAAAAAAAAAAAAAAAAGAAAAAAAAAAAGAAAAAGCACTTCCTGAGGCAGCTATTTTTAGCAATGGTGCAGTGTCCAAAGTGTTAACTAATTGAGTCATCAGGTTTCATATCTGGCCACAGAAAATGGCAGTGGAAGAGGGAGAATGCTTTCCAGAACAAGTAAGCATTTGTGGATTCTGAAATGAGTGAAATCTGCATATCGAGTTTCTTGTATTAGTGTTTTAAGTCTTTGATTGTTTGAGGCAAAGCTGGATGTAGGAAGAGGTACGTTTCAGATTGTTTGGTGTGTTTTGTTTTCTGATGGCTGGATTATGGTATAGGCTGAGGTGGCAGTCAAATAGAATATTGCAATTATTTGTTCTGTCTTGCCCGTGGCTACATTGTGTTCAGAGCACTCTGTAGAAGACTTTGATTAAAATTACACAAACATGTTGTAACATTGTGTTCTGTGACCAGGGCCTTAAGTAACACGGATATTCGTAGAAATTGAAGTCTTTTAGCCAATCTTGTATATTTAGAAAAAAAGTTTAAAATCTGTGCTTTTAAGGTGTGTTTTTCAAGTAACACACCTCTTCTACTGACAATCCACAGGTCAGTTAAACTTCCAGAGGAGCCAGCTGTAGTGCTAGTAGTGTGCTAGCAGTGCCCTGTAAGGAGGCACCCGTATCACTCTTACTCCGAGAGAGAGTCCCAGTGACCTTCAAGGTGCTCCCTGTGGGATTTAAAAATTCCTCCAGTGAGGAAGCTGCTGTGAAAGGACATCCCTGTACTCCACGAACTAGGTTCAGAAGGTCTTCAATAGCTTGGGTTACTCACATCGGTTAAAAACCACAAAGCCAAAACAGTTCTCTCTAGGCTACTCTATAGCAGAATTATAAAAAACCAAAAACAGGTTCCCAGGAAAGTGGATTTGTGTTTTTAGTACTGATGAGTGCCAGGCTTTGTGGAAACATCAATTAACAGCAATATTTTTTTAGTTAGACATGCTACTGATGCCAGAACACAGCCATTTACTACCTAATTTCCATGTCAGCAATAGCTTTGTGCTCTGAAAAAAATACTGACATGAGTTCTCTCAAATGTGTATGTCGTTGTTTACTCATCGTCAGCACAGGACTGGATGTTGTTCTCTGCTAAAAAGCATCTTTGAAAACTTTTGGTTGTTTTCTAGTGAAGATGTTCTTTAAATAAGCTTTTTTTTTTTTTTTTTCCCATTGGTAATTTCAAAACTGTGAAAACATTTACTGGGAATATTTTTTTTGTGTGAAGTAATTTGTTGTAAGACAAGCTCTTGTTATTCAGATGTTTTATGGTACTTGATTAAACTCTCTATTGTTCAGTCCCGAGAATTTTATTTACTCTCTCCTGTATTTTTTAGCACAGTAGTGTCCATTTTCAGGGCGATAAACATCTTTGCTGATGCTTTATATGAGCCTCAGCAGCACAGGACCTGACAGGCACAGTCCCTCCAGTTTCTGTGTGCAACAGCTGGGAGAGCGGCGCGGGCTGCGAGTCGCGCTGCCCTTGGCCGTGGCGTTGGCAATGTGCTGGTCTGCAGGATGCTCTGCCCCTCTCTGTTGCACCAGAATGGTATTTACTCTTGCTTTACAGGGGTTTATCACAAGCTGTACTGAAACTGCTCTTTCTGCTCGTTTATACATTGTTTGGGGAAGGTATAGCAGCGTTCGAAATGGAGTTTTTAGCAGTGGAGAAGGGGCAGAGTATGTATGTGTTCAGTAAGCTTTTGCTTGCTGATCTTTATGATAAGTTTTGTTTTCATTCCTTGCATAAATCTTACATAGGCTGCCCTGCGTATCTGAGGTGCAGGAGAGAAACAAGTTCACTGCATGTTTATGCAGTTATGTAGATTTGCTGCTCAGGAGTGATACTTTAACAGTGTACAGCCCGTTCTCTCATCAAATGCTAGGGGAAGATTCACTGTATAGGGCTGGCTTGGTTGGTTGTACCTTATTTCTGTAATAAACTGATCTTCACTTTAATGGTAGCCCTAAAAACAAGTTCTAAATCTGTGTCCATTAAATATAGTAGGAGTAAAGTCTGTTTGGCCAGTTTGGAAATTTTTAATTCATTAGTATTACACTGTTACATTTGATTAAACTGTTATGTGTCTTTCAAATATACTTCATTCTGATGCTAAGAGGAAGTGATAATTTTTGGATTAAAATAAATGAACAAATCTGGTTAAGGTGAGGTAAAATATTAAAATAGTTCTGCTGATTGTATTTTTGTTCAAAAAATTGAAGTCTCTCCTGAGATATTCAACTCCTCATGGTGGTTCTGCCGAATCCTGGCTCTCTAATGCATAATGGCTTTGAAAACCAGAAAAATACTAGTTCAATTCTGTAACTGAAAAGTCACCGTGTGAAAATGGCGTCACCTGATCTGCAGTGATTTATCTGTATATTTGATAATTTTCTCTCAGATAAAACTGAACTCTGTGTTTTCTTTCTCCCTGTGTTGGTCTCAAAGATCCCATACAGCTAAGGTCGTTCTTACTGTCACTGTTTTCAACCTGTTTGTGTCTGTAAATGCTGGTCCTGCCCTTGCGCCAGCAGTGATTTAGATTCCTCCTTCTGCTTTAGAACTGAATTTTGCATTTAAAGTTAGGACAGAACTTAAGTATTTTAAACTAGAGTTTACAATTTAGATAACAGATGCAGGGCTCTGATTTTTGCTCACAGATTTTGGTGCTTGGGCTGGAAAAAGCACTTTTCCTGTTGGAATCTGAGCTCGTCCTCAAACCCGGAACACGTGGCGTGAGGAACAAAACCACTTGTAAACTAATTTACATTTGCCGTGCACCCCGCTGAATACATTTCATCCAGGCAGCCCCAACAAATGCTATGACAGAACTTTCCATGCCGCTGCACAGATTCACAGCAGTGAATGCCAGTCTGTAATGGTGGCAGAGGAGGGGGGAGAGGGAGTGCAGGGAGGTGTGAGGCTGATGGCTCTCCCGTGCCCAGCCCCACAGCTCCATGCAGCTCATGTCCATGGCACCATGCCCGAGGGAAAGGGGGCACGTTCTCCTCCGTGTTCCCGGCAGTAACAGGTGTGTGTAACACCTGCTCTGCCTTGCCCTGCATTGCCTTTGTGGTTTAGAGAGGTGTGGTGGGATACAAAGTGGGTCTGGAGTTACTGGGTCAGAGCCACAAGGGCAGACTCAGATGGAAAACGAGCCACGGCAGGTTGTGGTCGGCAGGGAATTGCAGCTCCTGTAGAAGGACGTGGCTAAGCCAGCACAGCCTTAAGTATTCCCTGATGGTATTCCCCAGCAGGTCTCGTCCATCTCCAGGCCAAGACTAAAATTGTTCCCTGGCAGGTTGCTCAGCTCCTGCATTGGAGGGCTGTTAACTCTCCTGTGTGAAATTGCCCTCATGAGTTTGGGAAGTGCTAGGTAGGTATTTTTCCTCTTGAAGCAGCAAATTACCTCAGTCAGTCTTTGGCTCTAGGAGGCTGTTTGAATCCTTTGGTTTCTTAGTTCACTGTACCAGGGTCTATCTATTTCACAGCAGATCTACAAAGAGGTGTCAGGACAGCTGGTTCTGTGAATTGTTACAGGCTCTCCTGAAGTGAACTGCTGTGACAGACCTTATGTGACACCTCTAACTGGCCCTGCAGAACTCACCAGTAGCAAGTTTATGACTGTTTTGCAAATCTTGCCTCATGAATCCTCTTAGTACTCCGAAGCTCTTTAGATAATTTCCACTGGCCCTTCAGGTTCTCTGTCTGCCACATCAGCTATGTGGAGGTCTCCAGAGAGAAACTCTTCAACAAGGTGTTCAGATGTATAAAAGGAAAAGGTTCTTTGGTGTTCAGATGTGCAAAAGGAAGAGGTTTTTTGGTGTTCAGATATGTCAAAGGAAGAGATTCTTTGGGGTCATAATGCCTGCTATGGAAACCTTTACATTGGCACTCATAAACTGATAAAGGTTTGTAATTCTTGTAAGAATCCTAAACTATATGCCCCTTCTCCCCGCAAAAAAATTAAACCTCTAGTAGGTAGCTTTAAAACTATCCATTCAAATGCCTTTAAAACCTAAAAAGGCATGCATTGTAATTGTATGTGGGGTTTGCAAGGCGTGCAGTGTAAATTGGTGTGTGTCTGCATGTATTTTTGCCACCTCTGAAATGGCTTGACCAGTTATCATCAAACAATCTTTCAGTTTCATGATAGTTATAATTTCAAAGTTCCAAGGCAGAATCAATTTGGTTGTAAATGAGAGTTGAATTCAAAAGCAGGCATTAGGTAGAAACTTATGAATTCATGGTACTGAAAGTTCCTAATGGATTATGTAGCTTGTCTGGAGTTTCTATAGCTTATTTGCTACAGTATTTTTAGGGAAAATTTATGTGCATGACACTTCCCCTGACATGCTTTTCTCCATGTTATTGCCACTAACTTCACCACATCTTATTGAAGCATATTTACATAATATTTCTATAGTGAATAAATTCTCTCCCCCTAAAATTAATGGGATTGTCTCATTACGTTTATATGATCCCTGCCCCCCCAGCCCCCCCATCTGAAATTATAGACAAATAAAAACACTTTACAAAATGTTTTGACAAGAGTTGCTGAATTCTTTTCCTCTCCTTTTTGGGTCCTGATTCTAAAATGAGATGCACAAAGAGAAGGGGAGGTGGACTGGCTGATGTTATTCGTGCAGTGATCTGAAGAAAGTGACTTTATCATGAAAGTGGCTTTAAAGTTGGACCTGAGATGTGCTGAAATTATCTCCTTGTTCATTGGATAGTCAGTTTCTGAGAGAAAAATAGCAGGGAGGAGATCAATGGCATCTCATCTAGCTTGACAGATAAGAGTTATTATTTTCAGGTGAGCATAAACATGAGAAGAACCCCTTGAAGCACATCCAGCCCTTCTCTGGCTCTTTGTGACTGTGGCAGCAGTTAGGAAAGCCAGTGATTTATTTTTCACTTGTAAATGTATGATAGGAAAACTTAAGAGAGGGAGAGATGAGTCATTATGGGTTCAGGAGTTTCTTCCCAGGGTTTGAAATAAACTTTCAGCAGCTGAGACCTTCAGCCTGGAGAATGAATCTTGAATTTGAAATGCCCAAATCTTTTGCCTTTTAATGCATCAGATTCTTTTCATTACTTATATGTGAGTTGGTCACAAAGGGCCTGATTCTTACCCTGGTTGTCACTTCTAATGGAGTGGAGTGATTCACTGGTGAAACAAGGGATTATACCAGATTTAGGGTCTTGAACAGAGTATGTCCCAGTTTACCCTGTCATTCATCTTTTCATCCAGTGCAGTCTGATAGCTGAGAAGTCACTACTAAAGACCTTTATAGTCTTTTTATAGATTTCTTTGTTGTTTTTCCATTAAAATTATTCTTTTAATTTGTTGTTCTTGCATATTTAGAAAAATTGTGTGTGTTTTGCTGGTGTAAATTGATTTTTGTAGTCCTCGATCTTGCTTTTGCAGTTACTAATTTAATACGTTCATACCAGTAATAGTTTTCATAAATTCTTCAGGTGAAGCTGGCACATCAAACCTGTGCTTCAAAATCTCAAAATTTCATTTGTGCAGACTGGCAAAGCATATGGAAATAGTGTAGACCCTCACGTCCTGTCTGAACTTTGTTCCTGTAGAACAGGTGTGATCTTAGTTCAGATGATTTTGGTTGAGTTGTCAGATCGTAATTTTGTATAGAATTGTAGTTAACTTATTCTGTATTTGTTGAATATCTATGTTGGCAAGTAAATAATATGGAGATGACATCTTTAGGGGCATTTTCAACTTGAATGTTGAACATAATATAGACATTATTATGTTCAACATCCAAGTTGAACATAATAATGTTCATGTGTTCATGTTATGTTCATGAGCACATAATGTTCAACATAATATAGACAATATATGTGGATGTTAGGCAAGAGTTTGCCATAACTCTGTCTTTTGTGTGCTGAAAATCACAACCCCCTTTGCTATTCATAGACAATCAAAAGAATAACAACTGTTTTTCCCTTCTATCTCGTGTTTGAGCTTTCTTAGGAATCAGGCATTCAGGCATTTAAAGACACCCAGGCAGGATTAGTGGTGTCACAAGTCACAGGGTTGAGTGAAGAAGGCTGCATGCACGAAGTCGAAGCAACTTAAACAGTGAGAAAGCTGCATCACAGCTTCACAGCGGGTGTTTGCCACTGCAAGCAGGCAACGTGCTCTAGGCCTCTCTGTGCTGTTAAGGACAGTCACAAACACCTTTGTTACTGGAAGCTGTGAAATGTTCTTGCACGTACCAGCCTTGACATCTGAGGCTCTGGGTCCTTTTGAACCACCTTCCACTCCAAGTGGTTCATTTTTCATGGGAACAGGGCGCATATTCAGCATTTTGCTAAGACAGACTCTGAGAAGGTTCCAAGAGATCTTGAAAATGGTTTATACTAAACCTGCACTTTGTCATGTGGTCTAGTAAGGAAAGAGGCTTGTTTGCATGAATGTTGTCCTAGTTTGGCCAAAGGTTTGTAGAAGGAAGGACCTGCATCTTAAGAGCATTTTCCGCTTTTGTTTTGAACTCCTTCGATGTGTGATTTTTCAGGAAATGTTTCATTTTTCTCTGCAAGCATGTTAAGATTGACCACTGTACAGGGATGGAGCCTCAGTTGTTGAAAATGCAGTTGGTTATAGATTCACATGCATATTTTGCAGAAATACAAGAAGTTTAGTCACCAGTAGTGTGACCAAGAAGAAAGTTTCACACAGCCTAATACCAGTGTGGTTTTTAACCTGTGGAAAACATACTGTAGTTACCTAGTTGGAAAAGAGCCCTTTATGGGGACATTGCAAATAGCATCGTGTCTTCGGCTGCTTTATCATGCAAAATACAATAATATGATGAAAGAAAGTTGATGATTAAATGGTGTGATAGGGCAAACAATTAGAGGGATTAGTTGGGTTTTTGATTAGTAATTATGTTGTTTCTCTTTTTGGAATCGTATTCAAAACATCTGGCCTTCCCTAGCCAAAAGATGTGTCCTCTGAATTGTCAGGCACTAGGAGTGGAGCTTTTCCTGTTGCCCTGAGGTAGTGTTTAGGGCTGTGATCTCAAAGGCATGTCTCTGAAGGGTAATTAACAGCACAACTGCAGATAGCGGCTGGCCCCAGGCTGGTACATCCTTATCAGAAGAAAACACATATGGTAGTATGGTATGTAAAGCATGAGTACTTGTTTGCACAGAGAACATCATTCATCCAGTGCAATCAGCCTCCTTTCTAATAAAGAAGATACAATTGAAAATTTTTAATAGTGATATAGTTAAAAGGTAGCAGTGAGATAGGAAGGATTAGAGCCTCTTGGAGGATGAATGAAGAGTCTCCCATTGATGTGATGTTGCTGGTTTATTTCACATGGTGCAGACACTGCTGGTTTTTGGCCACTGTAGATTATATGGAATAAAATTTCATTGCTTACCAAGTGAGGGTAACACATTTGCATGGAAGAAAATTCTAAATTAGCATAGGAGCAAAATCTAAGAAATGCCAAGGTCCTCCCATTTCCGGTGTCATGCTTCGTGCCTGTCAGAGTTAAACCTTCCTGCAAAAAATTTGCCAATGGCTGCAGTAAGCCCACCCTTATCAAAATAAGCAAAAATGTTATCATCCATTTCCTCAGGTCACCTCATGCTGCTGCAAAGACTCTCTTTGTTGAGCACATTTCCAAATAGAAGTAACATAAGTTCATCCCTTAAAATGAGGTCATTGCCTCTCCCCACAACAAATGTTAGGCATGGTTAGCATCTTTTTGTTGGGACTCAAGCCAGAATGCATCCTGCTCTGGCACAATGGGAACCTGCTGGGGGTTTCCCTTCACAACAGCTACTGTTAAAGATGGAGTGAAAAACAAAACCCTGCTCCCAATGTGAAAAAAAGACTGGATTTTTAATCTGAAAAAGAGGCCACTGTAAGCAGAACACAAAGGAAAGAGAGATGAGCGTAATAAAATACCACCAGTTTGGGAGGAGGCCTGTGCACGTTAAAAATAATGGCTTTGCACTTTTGAGGGCTCACTCAATAATATGTGTTCTCTTATGGGAAATAATACGTTTTCTTAAGGGATGCTCTCTAGTGCCATGAAAAAACCAGACCAGACCCTGGACTGACAGTCAGTGAAAATTTGCTAATAGTTTTTATCGTTAAGCATGATAAATAATCTCTTACTTCATTGGAAGCACTTAAAGGAAGAGAGTGAATATGTATTTGCTAGCATGAGTCAGCATCAGCATTTTCTGGAGGCTTATGGTAATATCCCAGTGATTTAGGAGTTATTCTTTGCTGTAATAGAAATATTTTTAATTCATGTGGCTTTTCCTCAAAATGGGGAAACAGTTCTCAGGTCCCTGTGTACCACAGACTCTTCATCTTGTGGCAGGACTAGGGGACCATAAGGTAAAGAAGGGTTGGCAAATGGAGTGCTGCTGCCAGCACAGCTTATTCAGCCTCAGCCCTTTCCTGAGAGGGCCCTGGGATGAATGTTGAAAATGAGCTCCAGACTGGAAAACCTGTTGTGTGCTACAGGCAGCCTGCAGTCTGCAAGCTCATCAACCTGCTGTACATTGGAGAAGGGATTTTTTTATAGTGTTGTACGTTTAAGGGAAATACACAAATCTAAAAGAAATACACATTGCATAAAACCTGCCTTCGTTAGCCAGTTGAGCACATTTGCACATTTCTTAAAACTAGAAACAGTCCCTTTTTCTCCCAAGAAAGTGTGGGGAGAGAGGAGAGAAATTATACCATCTGTGAAGAAAAAGCTTGATATTATGCATTCACCAGTACTGGTACTCCCATAAATCCACTGTTTATTAAATATTCTCTGAATAACCATTTCAGAACTAAATGCCATGCACAGGATCTGAAGTTTGTCTCTCCAAGAATTAAAACACTTGTAAAAATCTTTAATTTTTAATTTTAACCTGCATATAGAGTTTGAAGAGGTAGCAGCCACAGGAAGCCCAAGAGGGAGCAGGGAAAGGCTTCGGGGACGCAGCCTGACAACAGGGGTCCAGTGCAGACGCACAGGAAGGGCTGCAATCTTTGTGGCCGACTGCAACAGCATCTGAGGTTCAGGGTGCTTTGATGTGTGTCCCATGCCTGTTCTCTTGTTATCTTCCAGACCGTGGAGAATCAAAAGCCAATTTTCATCTTTGTTTCATATTGGGATTGATTACAAAAAAGAGAAAGGGATCTGAACTGGCTGCAAGCATCCAGAATGCTTCTCAGGAATACTGAGGTTTCATTAGTGAAGAATAAATGTATTAGGTCTGATGGGAGAATGTCCTGTAGATAGAGTTTCTGTGTCTGTTCTTTCTGTGTGGGGCTCTTATTTTCAGAAGTCAGCTAGTGTGGAAGGTGGGAATAGGCGTATGGAGAAGAATTGCTCACAGAGAGGAGCACATGGGTGTCCTGGGCGATGGTTGGAACCCCCAAATCCTTTCCCTCCTACTGTGGTTTTTAATGCATTTCATATATCAGGTGCTTTATCAGTTTGACGTGGGCTTCCAGGATTGAAGGCAATCCAGATAAATTATTATTAACATTATTATTACACTCCTTTGGTCTTTAAAATCTTCCATTCATTTGAGCCTAGGCTCTGGTGTTGTTTCTGTCTGTAATACTGATGCAATTTACAGGCTCTACTAGGGACTCCAAGAGGCTCTTTTTTAAACAAAACAGTGCCAATTGCAAATAAAATTTTTCTACTCTACTGAGGTATTTAAAAAAACCTAACAAAGCTTAAAATACTAAGGGAAAATTGGGAATTTTTGGGTTCAGAAACGTAGAAGTTTTGGATTGATGTTTTTGATCAATTCCTTACATTTTGGATAAAGAGTGTTCATTGGTTCTTGTGGTTTTAGAAATGACATGTCTTAACAAGGCAGAAAAAAGCTTGGAAGTCTCTCCTCTGTCTGAGCAGGTCTGAAGTAATGCCTTAGTTACAGGGGAAGTGGAAGCTGGCAATGCTGCTTTCAGAGAGGCTGAAACTGCTTTTGGTTTCCAACAAGGTTGTCCCTGTTTTCTCTCTAGTGTTACTGCTTGTTTCTGCTTGTGGTAAAGATGGAAATGGATGGAGAGATGCCTAGAAACCCTGTTGAACTTCTTGCACAATTGTACACCCTCAGTCTGTTATCTACCCCTCTGTGCAAATCTCAAAGCTTCTGTGCATGGTGGCGCAGAAAGGGTGAGCTAACCCCATCTGAGGGCTTGGGACCATCAGCCAAGATCAGAAAACCAAGTTTTCCCCTTTCTCAGAGCACAGGGATGTGTTACCCCATGTGCCAAGGCAGCTCATGCACTTTCACACATTGGCCTGCATCACGTTCAGGTAACTGGAAACCAGTGCGGGGAAAACTGGAAGTGCCAGCTCAGACCAGCTGAACCGAGGCAGGGTTTGGGTTATCCCGGCGTGCTGTCAAAGGCAACTTCTCTGGGTGCTTCCCAGTTGCTGCTGTCATGTCTGCAAGTATCAGTGCTGCTTTTCCTGCACAGTGCCCTTGTGCTGGGAGCTGTCTGAGCACTGAGAGTCCAGGCTGACAGGTGAGCGGGGTGCTGGGCCCAGCACCTCACCAGCCCCACTGGCTGCTAGTGTCAGTGGTGTGTCTGGAGACTTCTAGCTCTTTTGGAGTGAGTTTTGAGGGATGACTAGCAAAGGAGGACATGCTGTTAGCTTGAGGGATTTCAGGAGTGGATTTGTGCATCACTTAGCAGCACCTGAGATAGTTTGGTTTGAGACATTTTTATATGGCCTCAGGCTGGGACTGTGACCTGAACTTTATCATTCCTCCTGTTAGTGAGTGCTTCCAAGATTGATTAAGTTTTCAGAACCCTTAAGTCCAAAAGTCACGCCCAAGTCTGTAAAAGTCACAGGCATTGCTCTCCCTCCACAGTGAAATTGCAGTTGGTGATTCACGTGATTATCAACTATTTATCGCTCCTTTTGCCTCTCCCCCTCCATTTTGTTCGAGCAAATAGCTTAGAACGTGTCTGCAGAGAGCAGCGTTCCTTGTCTGGCATGTATTAATGCGCCTGGCGGAATCTGATTTTCCAGCGCGAGCGGCTCTGGCGCATCCCTTCCCCACCCAGGAGCAGCTGTAAACAGCTGATGTTAATTCTGGTCCCCCTGCTGACTGTGCCAAACAGAGATGCCATTACCCTCTGACAAAAAGGCTCCCGCTCTATTGAGTCCTCCCTCATACCTTCAGCAATGCTGATAAAATGCTGACCTGTTTTTTTACCCCAGTGACTGCTGTTGCTAAGCACTGAGAATATGACCTGTCTCCTGTAATAATCTGCATTGCACAACTCAGATGATCTCCCAAATCAAAGCAGCTCTCAAGGCAGCTTTCCTCCCCACGGTCTTTACAGTTATGACTGTGTACTTTGCAGCAGCACCTTGTTTTTGAGAAAGCCTAACTGAACACCAGTATTTGGCGGCTGTTCTGCTGGAAGGACATTGCAGAAGCTGGTTTGTAATGATCAATGTGGCATGCTTGAAAAAGAGTGATAAGCTCTTGAAAAAGAGCGGGGAAGGCTGTAAGCTGGTGACTTATCACTGCAAAGTGGAATGTAAAGTGTGCAAAACTCGGGAGAAAATGAGGAGTTCATAAGTGATGGTTTTCTCCTAGAAGGAAGAGTTTGTTTTATTGGAAGTACTGATAAAATGGTCGTGTAGCTTGTATGGGTACAAGGACAAAAGCACTACCCACTTACCATTTTGCTGATGTTATGCCCAAGATTGCTTCATCCTGCGCATGAAGGTGGCTTCTGATGGGCTTGGAGCAATGCTTGAACACAACATCCAGCTTTCAGTGCTGTGTTGACAGGAGAGGAGAAAACTCTACAGCAAATCCAGAAATTTGTGATTAAAAAAAAACATTACTTGGGCAACAGATAAGTAACTGAGCTTTGGTGCCAGGGTGTTTTGTATTTCTCTTAGCACTAGCTGCCTTTATTGTTTACTATAAAGGTAGCTGTTGCACTCCTTGAAAACATTTAAATATCTCATTGCACTGGGATGCATGGGATGAAACGATGCTGAGAGGGAAAGAACCCAGACAATCCCTGCTTTACCAGTCTAGAAGAGGGCACAAAAAGTACACTGACTGCCCAAGATGCCAGGGAAAGCTGTAGCATAGATGAAATCAAAGATTGTGTGATTTGTCCCTCTTGAAAGCTAACCCAGTTCATTGCATTTGCTCCAAGGCAGGATCAACATTATCTAAACTGTCCTCCGTGGATATTTGCATAACTTGTTAAAGCCCTCTGGGGATGGGACTTGCTCTCAGTGATTCTGTCATGACTTAACCAACATTTCTGCTGTCCTTACGTTCAAGCTGAAGTCATCATAAAGTAAATTTGCATAGCTATCTTTAATGCAAAGTCTGAAAAAAAAGGAAAATGCAGTTTATATAATGGCTCTGTACCTAGAGATTTCTGACTTCTTCACTGAATGCGGGCAGGCATTGTCAATAAAATGTGCCATAAAATGAAGGAGAATGGAGAAAATAAACCAAAATGTTAGCAGGCAGGAAATTTTAAAATGTGTTTATTTGTAGAACCATGGGGTTTTTAATTCCACCAACCAAATCCTTAAAGGTTGAGTATTTTGATTTTTCTTTAAAATCTCTCGGATTAGTTCTCACGGTACTGGTTGGGTCTGTTCAGCTTGGACATTGTGAGTGGTGTGGCACCTTTGGAAGGAGTGGCGTGGCTTCCCTGCAGCCCAGTCCTGAGCTTCCCCGTGGCTGTGTGCCACACTGGGTGCCAGATGTGTCCCTGGCCACTGCCCTTGCGTGTGAGACACTGCTTCATAATTCATGTTCATGTGTGAAGTCAAGCCTCCTGCTGCCTGCTTGGGATTTGACCCACATTTGAAAAGGTGGTTTGGGATCCTTTCATGTCTACTTAAGTGGATGTACAATGTGCTGTGTCATTAATAATTTCTTTGCTGCCAAATTGTGTTTTTATACTGTGCCATAATTTCTAATTGGACTTCTCCTTTTCTCTTGTAGTCTGACACAAATGCAAGTTACCTGAGAGCAGCTCGAGCTGGCAACTTGGAAAAGGCTCTTGACTACTTAAAAAATGGAGTGGACATCAACATTTCAAATCAGGTTGAAGAACATTTTGGTCAAATTTTCTGGATAAATACCTTTCTCACTGTTTCTCAAATTTCTCATTATATTTGCACTTCATGTCAAAGATAACTTACATGTTTTTTGATGAACCATGTTTACATATTTTATCCAATTAATTTTTTTTTATGTATATTTTTAAACCCTTTACCCAGACACCATTTCACTTGCACTTGGAGAATGTGCTACCTTATCTTTCATTCCATTTGTATTGCATTAGATCATGGAACAGCACCCAGAATTCAAGACCCCAGAGCCAGTATATCTTGATTTAATTCTTGCTCTGTCCTTATAATCTAGTTCTTGTAAAGTTTACCTAAGTGTAGTTTTTGTAAGCAGTCCTCTCAGTGGGATAGGAATAATTTGTCTCCTCATATGTTTGGTAAGCTGGAAAACACTTGATAATCCTTCTAATTGCTTTTCTTTTTCTCCTCCCTTTCTTTAAATCAGAATGGGTTGAATGCCCTCCATCTCGCTTCCAAAGAAGGGCACGTAGAAGTTGTCTCTGAGCTGATCCAGCGAGGTGCCAGCGTGGATGCAGCCACAAAGGTCAGTCAGGCCTATCTGGTTGTTCCCTTGTTCACACTGCTGGCCTGGGCACGAGGTGTTGGCCAAGTGATTACAGACTGCTGCAGCAGTAATTGCCCATTTTCCACTGCTGGGGGGGATCTCAATAATTGTTTAATAGAAACAGTTATGTATGATAGTCGATGATAGTAAATGTCACAGATTGCTAGGGAGGACATTTACCAAACAAACTGTAGATTCCTGCTTTGGTTTGACATGTTCATGCCGTGTCTTCTAGAACAGCACACCCATTCGAAGTATTCAGCAATAAATACTATATTCTAAAGTGGAAGATGTTCTTGATTGTCTTGTTATGTATTCAAGCTCAGATTTTGTACTCTTTTCAAATGTCGCTGTCTCTAATTCCAGAAAGGAAACACAGCATTGCACATAGCATCCCTCGCTGGACAAGCAGAAGTCGTCAAAGTGTTGGTCACAAATCGGGCCAATGTCAATGCACAGTCTCAGGTAAGGCCATGTGTCCCTGCTTGCTACTACCGACAACTTTCCTGACATTAAAATTGTTCTTCTCTTAGAAACTCTGTTATTAGCAAATACGTTTGGTAGATCTTACTGTGTTAATATTGGTTCTTGACTGGAGTCAGTGAGATCAGCCTCAGATCTGCCCTAGGAATGTCCTACGAGCTGCTACTTGCTAGAGCTGGAAGAGACATTGATAGAACAGGAGAGTGGGAGAGAATGTGTTCAAAGGGATCCTATTTCATATAATTCACTGTCTCAGGCTTAGTTGAGCCCATCCCCTTTCCTTGGATGAGGAGGTACTGCAGGCATATGCAGTTTGTAAGTTTGGTTTAAGTCCTTTGAATAAATGTTTAGGTCAATTACAGAGAATTTGAAATGAGAGAAAACAGTGCTGGTGCTACAAGCAAAGCAGTAAAACAAAACAGAAAAACTCTGGCTCAAAAAATGCATAAACCTCAGATTGCTGAGAGTCATGTGGCTGTGCTAGCAGTGTCCTGCATCCACCCCATTTCTGCTCTCCCTGCTCAGGGACTGGCAGGCAGTGTCAGAGAAGAGACAGTCTTCTCATCTGGCCCAGGTTTACCATTTTTCTGTATTATAAAGATGTGGGCATGAAAATAAATGTTTGATTAAAAAATTACATTTTAAAGAAGGAGGGTGGCATTTTTTATTGGTCTTTCAAATAATAGGAACGAAATGCTTAATGCAATCTATTTCAAGAATTTTAGTTACTTGTGGTCTATATTTCTTATTTTTTTCACTTGAACAAAAGAAGTAAGTTACTCAGTTCTTCTTTCTTACTCTTTTATACTAGCTCAATACAGCACTATTTGGTTCCAGGAACCATGTAACTTAAATTTAAAGAGAACGACAACAACATAAAGTAATTTTAGGTAAAATCTCCCATCGCTGTTAAGAAGTAAAACAAAGCAGAAATATTTACTGTGGTTTTCCTGTTAAAGAAATTAAGATGGGATTGATAGGATCTTTTCTGCTTGTGTTTCAGAACTTGTGTATTCACCAGCACAAGCCCTGAAACTAAAAATAATCTGAGATTGTAAACATCTTATATAACTGCATTGTCCATACACCCTAAGGTTTTGCCACATGTTACTCCTACTTTGCTAACATACCAGAATTAAAGATTTCTTTCTCCCCCACCCCGTTATGGAGGCCTTTGGTGTCTTTACTTTGGAACACCCATGTAACACATCTATTGGCCATTCCACGTCAATACCAGGCAGACACCCCAGCTGGGATTCAGCTTTGGAGGAGGTCCCTGGTGCTTTCTATTACCAAACTGCCCTGGACCAGCTTGATCTGTGGTACTGAGCTTCACTTGAGCTTTGCCTCCTCTTTCCTTGAAGGTAACAGCTCTTCCATGCTTACAGTCCCAGTGTCAGGCCTTCTTTAACCAAATCTTCCTGTCAAAAAAACCCAAAAAACTAAAAAAACCATAAATTTGTTCTTGGGCTGAATTTTACACCTCTTCTAAGGGCTATTTATTACTGTTCAAGACAAAATATTTTTTTCAGACTTGTGGCTGTCTGGCAATTCCAGCCCCTTTTTAAAGAGAGAAGCAAATATAAAGGGTGGGGTGGAAAGATATTTAACACCCTACAAAAACTTAACATAGGAGAAAAGGTTCTGCTCTGCCTCCAAATGCTAATAATACTTAGTTTTTAGAATTTTTTCCTATTAATTATTTCATGAAACTAAAAATTAGGTAGTGCTTCCTGCTTCCTTTCTAATGGCAAATGTTTGAAACTAAAAATGAATCTTTGTTTACCTTGAGTTAGTAATTAGATATAGAATATGCCGTGAAAAGATAGGGACAAATAGCAAACTGCTGTTACCTTNGCTGTGGTCTCCCTCCGCACCTCTCCAGGGCCCAGAGTGTTGATGTTTTTCCTTTGATGTAAACATATGGCCGAACTCCTCTCAGCTCGTCTGTTTTCAGCCCCGTTGGTTTTCTGCAAAATCTAGGTCAGTGTCCTGTGTAACTGTAGCAGAGATTTCAGAAATTCTCAGAACAAAAGGTAAAAAATACATTGCCTTAATATTAATCCCAAAGAGTTCGATTTCTGACAGGCTGTGACCTGTTCATGGTTAACACAAAGACAAAAGCATTGACTGTAAGAGAAATGCATTCACCAAAGAATGAGTTGAGCTCTGCAGCCTCTAGTACTTGTATTGCATTGATTGAAATCAGTCACTTAAGCATAATTTGAGAGATGCTCTTATGTGGTCGGAAACACTGATAAACCTCTGTCTGAAACTGCTGAGGACCAATGATCCTCACATCTCCTGGTGCCTGAAATATGAAGTAGCTCAGTGCCCACAAGTAGAGTGTGCTCAGAAGGCAGCTCTTTGAGGAGATGGAAGGCAAAAGTGGCTGGCACAAGTGAAAGAGAAGTCAAAGCTAATGGAAAGAAGAGGAAAAACACTGATTACTCTGAAGAGTCACTGCTCTTGCTTTCGCCACAGAATTGTACTGTATTTCCCTGTCCCATTTTGCATTTCCAGTGCTGTGGCTGGATTTATCAGGAATCATAACTCATTGCCACCAAATCATCTGTCCAGATGGATTTTTAGTTTAACTTCACAACAGATGTGCAAGGGATTGTCCTCACTTAGCTGTGGTAATTGTATCTGGTGAGCTGAAAGATTCTTCCATGTCCTTTTAAATAATATTACCCTTCTCCCATCTTCGCTTAAGCCAGTGTAGGTCATGCCATTAACTCATCTGTGAGCAAACAGATTTTTTTCACTTTTCTCCCAATCTTCCCTCATTTGGCAGATCTGTTTTATGTTTGAAATATTTGTGGGGTGTTTATACATTCTTGTTTTCATATTTCAGAATGGCTTCACTCCATTGTATATGGCAGCCCAAGAAAACCACCTGGAGGTTGTTAAGTTTCTTCTTGACAATGGTGCCAGTCAAAGCCTTGCCACAGAGGTAAAAGTTTGAATTTGACACTTTATGAACAAAGCAAAATGTGTTTCAGCAGTGATTTCTGCCAGCTTATATCAAACTAGTCTTTTCAATACAAAATTAAAGATGAATAAAAAGCTGTCTCTGTGAAGTGTGCTAATGAATAGAGTTATGGGCTCTTCAGCAATTTAAACTATCTCTTGCCATTTCTAAAATAAAAAAAAAATTACTTTAACCAGAGACAGTTCTAAATATAGATGTGTTCTTAGTCATAACTGCTAATCTTTCAGGTTAAGTGCTCACACAGGGAAGCTGTGTGTATAATAAAAAAGTTCTCTGTGCTCTTATTAAAAATAGTGAGCAGTGAGAAGGGCAGCAACCATAAGGCAAGAACAACTGTTCGCCTGTGCTTTGGAGCAGCCCTGGGATATCAGAGAAAACCCAGGGTTACTTGGGGCTTGGGGCATTTCCTGAACTTCATTACCATGTTGGTACCTTCTCTGTGGCTCCCAGTTACCCCACATGGTGCTGCAGGGAGAATTTCAAGCTGACAGAAAGATACAGGATCCATCCTTGGAGGTGTGCTGTGATCTTTCTAGAAGAACACTTCATATTTCTTCTTTAAAAAGCAATTCTAACTCAAATGAGACAACCTGTGAGGAAAATAAATAACAAATATATTAGTATTTGTAAATGTATGGCATTGAGAAAAATGTTGAATCTGGTGAATTTTCAGTTGTCCTATTACCAAGATTTTGCTACCAAAATATAGAAAGGTATTCAGTATGTGCTCTCTTTAATATTTATTGAATTCTAATTGCTCTACCAGTACTGTTTCCATGAGGGAAATAATGCTTATTTGAAAAAGGGCTAGTTTTTGAAAAATGTGAAATGCACAATTAGTTGCTTGCAACTATACCTCATAGTATCACTGCATAATGGTGTAGAAAGGAAATCTTATTCCTTATTCCACTGAGAAAAATGAATTGCTAATGGATCAAAACAGTGTTTCCAAAATCACTAAAAGTTAGTTGTAACTAGAAGTGTGCATCAGAACTTTCTGGAAATGCTTAGGGATATGAAAGTCAAGGAATACCAAAATAAAATAATTTACATGTGGAAAATTAATTGAAAATTAGTTTTCAGAGCACTATTTTCTATTTCTTTGTAAAAACTTGGAAGGAAAGAGGACATGGAACTTCTAGCGATGTGCAATAGGTTCTGAATTCTGAAAATACTCTTGCCACTGTATGATTTTCTGAAGATATTTAAAAAAAAAAAATTGAAGGGGCATTTGGTTGGGGATTTTTTGGTGTATTGGTATTGTTTTTCCCTTGAGTGTTGTATGTCAATTTAGGTTGAGCTTTTTTCCATCTCAGCTTGATGATAAGGTGCAATCTAATTTTATCCATGGAGAATTCCTTTGAAGATAGCAGACTACAAAACAGTGGTACCTTTATTGCCTTCCTTGTTTGAGATAGTTACTTATGGGTTCTTTCTTATTTTCTCTTGATCCAAGTTTTCTTATAAATCTGATTTCTCTTTATCATTCTAAGTGCAAAAACTTTTGTAACTAAAGGATTGCCACTTAGCTAAATATTCTTTAAAAGTAACTATTTAATTGTGGTGCTTTAATCTAATTAAAGGAAAATAGTCGACTCTATTTCCCTACAAGAAAAGATGTTGTGGGTGTCTACATCACTTTTCTATGAAGTGGCTGAATTTTTGGATGTGTAATTGGAAGAGGAAGCCGAGGTCTCCAGGGTTTCTCCAGGCAAGAGCCCCCATTTCTGCTCGTACAGTAGAGCAATATTGCCAGAGCCCCCTCCTGGGGATGCCCAGGGAGGTTTTTTGGCCTTCAGAGCTGCAGAGCATCTTTCACACCCCATGCCCCTGTAGCTGTTTCACCCCAGGACTGTAGCCCAGTGCCCTTCCCTTGCTGCTGGAGGATGGGAGCTGCAGGCAGCAGGGGAATCTGCTTAAATGAGCAAGAAACTCTTCAGGAGGTGGGGAGGGTGTGGTGGAAATTGCTTGTTAGGATCCAGGAATTTCAGTGATTTTCTTGGATTTTCTTCCCCTCAAAAATTTTGAAAAAGCTCTCTTTTTCAGGATCCCTCCTGTTTCTTATCCTGGATTGAGGTGTTCTTTGTTCTGAACAAAGAGAGAGAAATTCCATATTGAAAACGTTACTTTTCATTCCAAAAACTTAAAAGTTAACAGTTCAGCTATGCACTGTTGAGGATCTACCTTTTTCTCTGTCACTGCTGCACTTTTATTTCACAGTTACAGTTTCACCAGGATAGCAGTAGCTGAAAAGTGAAAGAACATGTTTGCTTGCTAAGCTGCAGTGAGGTTTGGTAATACAGGCTTTGGATATATTCATCAGGAGACAAATTGAATAAATAAATAAATATCCCAAGTAGTTTGCCTTTGTGATTTTTTGAGTGATTTATAGGTATTATCTTGGGCAAAGATAATTGCTCCTGGATTGCAATGACAGATATTTGGGATGGAGCAGAACGTCGATGACAACTCCTTCATTCTTTAGTTTTCTAAGAATCCATAAGATAAAAGTAAAATTAAAACATAAAATTATAAATCCCAGACTGTACTCTTTATGTGTTTGAGGAATCTGCTCTAAAATCTGTTAAATAAAAACCTTCTTTTTTTCAGGTTTATGATTCTCCACCAGTTTGGTTATTAGCAAATCTGAAAGGAAATAACTTCCTTTTTAAAAAGGATTGTCTATCAAATCATATAAATTTTCTTAAAGGGAAATTGTAGTAAACATCGGTACATTAGGAGAATGTGGTATTCTTGATCAATTATTACATTTTAAATCCACATATAAAATATGTTACAGGATAGAGCTCAAGTGTTTTGTTTGTTTTGATTTGTTTAGTTGTTTGGTATTTTCTTAAATAATCATAAAAATGTAGATTATAATCTGTAAGGAATGGATGATAATTTACTATTGAGACATCATTAGCAATTGTAATTTTAATATTCCAGCTTTTTATACCTTTTTATATAATTAAACACTTACATAAATAAGTATCTGTATAATTAACTGTAAATTTGTGAGTAATATCACACTTTTTTTTTCCTCAAGTCTCAGTCTTTTGTGTCGTATAATTTTATGTTGTGTCTGGAATGCCAGAAAGGTGTTTTGAGTATTTGGAACCTTGTTCACCAGCACTTCATTCCAATTTCAGGGTCATTGCAGGGTACTTTTAACTTGCACCATGTTGCACCTGGTTGAATTTGGGCCAGCTCTGTTCGTAACGCTGAGATCTCTTTGCTTCCTCTTCCCACCCCGTGAAAGGTTTGGAGCAGGCGTTGACGGTGCCCGTTGTGTGTTGCAGGATGGTTTCACACCTTTGGCAGTAGCTTTGCAGCAAGGCCATGACCAGGTGGTTTCCCTGCTGCTGGAAAATGACACGAAGGGAAAAGTCCGCCTTCCTGCCCTTCACATCGCGGCTCGCAAGGACGACACGAAGGCGGCGGCTCTGCTCCTGCAGAACGACCACAATGCTGACGTGGAGTCAAAGGTCAGTTGGGAAAAGCAAGAAGGTTTGACGCTATCAGGTGCTGACCACATCCAGGGGACATGTCCCTCGGTGTGAACTGTCCTGCTGCAGTTACACAGAACTTTCTCCCCTAACACCTGATAAAGAATAGCGTTTGATTTGCCTCCTTTGCCTCTTTCTCCCCCGTTCCCTTTCTGTTTAAATCAGGGTTAATTTCTCTTGTAGAAACCTTGCAAATGGAAAATAATAAAATATTATTTGAATGATTCTCTTGGAAATGAAGGCCACTCCTGAAAGCAGTGGTGAGCTGTAGGTTCTGTACAGTGAAGTAATTTGATCGGTTGTCTGTGCAATTGCTGCTTGGAGAACTTTGATAAACGTGTAACAATTAAGCACTCAAAGTACTCGCTCATTCGGCTTCCACCCTGTGGAGCTTCCCGTGTGTGCTGGGCGTGCTGCCATCCGAGCTGCCGTGCCGCACAGCCATCATGAAGCTTTCCGCATCCATGTCACCAGTGGTGGACTAACCGTTCATTTTTTCCCCCCTCTTTGCTTCCAAATGTGTTAACCTAGATGATGGTGAATAGAACAACAGAGGTATATATAAATATATATATGCATCATCACTCCTCCATGACTTAGTGCTGCTGCATCATCTCTCCCTCCTGTCTGCATCGCATATTATAGGATAGACACCTGCTTTAGATGAAATGAAGTAGCATGTGCTAGAGAAGACTGTAGTTTAGAGACCAGGGCTTTCTGCAGCTGAAACTAGGGTTTAAAAGTAAGAGTGACGCATTCTTGGGAACTGACTGCCATCATAAAAGGGCCATATTATGTGAGATGGAGTTTTCAGGGATTCTCATGGAGCATGTGTTTATCAGATGTTTTAAGAGCTGCAGACAACCCTGTCATGTTGTGCATCCAGGTCTGATTCTAGGCTTCTGCATGACACTTACCTTGATGGTGTCAGCAAATAGAATGATCTGAAGGTGGTTTTATAGCTGCAAAACTCCCAAAGCAAGGCAGTGGCAGCTAGCATGGCTTGCTAACAATTTAGAAATGCATCTAGTTCCCATAAGGTTTCATACTTTGCAGGACTGATGGAATTGCTGCATGTTTTAGCATTATTTTAAAAGGAAGTAAAACTACTTAAATATGAAAATCAGTTGCTGAAGTAATTTTATCAGTAAGACATCTTTTAATTAGGGTGGTAACTCGTGCTGTCTGAACATAACCCAGTGTGATTGCCCACAGTGGGAGACTGATCTTTATGGTGCTAACCCTTGGAAAAAAAAAACCAAACCATATTAATAATTTAAAATAGTCTTTGATGTTGTTTTCATTTGCATCTACTTTGAATTTATAAAAATCAGTTAGAAAATATCATTAAATGACTTGTATTTGAACTTCTGCAAAGAATCTCTAAGAGATTTCACTTGCAGGATTGACATAATACCGATAACTATATATTTCTAGTTAGAACCTAATTTCTTATAAAAGTCAGATCATTGCTTTAATACTCAAATGTTTTGCTGCTGTTTTCCTGGAATAACTGAAAGTTTTATTCAACTTCTTTTCTTCTAGAATAATTATGTTAATTTTTTTCCCTCCTGCATAGCAATGTGATTTTATTTAGATTCTCTGAGATACTATAAATAAACATCAGTGAGTGAAAACTAGTACAGAATTGGAGTGGTGACTTGCAGCAGGCTCCTATTACTAGCTTTTGTCAGTGATGTGCCACAAACTGTGGAGTACTAGTGCATTTTTTTTTAAGTATCTATTGGTTGTGTTTTGTTTTGTTTTTTTGCAGAGTGGGTTCACTCCCCTCCACATAGCTGCTCACTATGGGAATATCAATGTAGCCACGTTGCTGTTAAATCGAGGTGCTGCCGTGGACTTCACTGCAAGGGTAAGTGTGGAGTCCCTTATGCTCAGTTTGCTTCGTCACCACGTGGCCGCCCCTTGTGCACAGACGGTGAGGGGCACATCGCTCTCACCAGCCAAGGGGCCTCACCTGGCTGAGCTGGTGCTGTTACCATCTGCTGGAAAGGGGCTTTCCCTGGGCTGGTGAACTGAACCTGAGCTCCAGACCTCGCCTCCCAAAACTTCCGTTTTCATCAAAAGGAGCTGCTATTTTCATGGTTCCAGCCTTGCAAAAGGTGGGCTGGGATCCAGTGACACAAATGCTTCCACCTGTAGCTGTAACATATGGCAGGAGTGATGTGTCCCTGCTGAGTTCTCCTCACCGTGCAGTTGCTTTCAGTGAACATCAGGTGTAGTGGTGAATAAAGCATCTGTGCTTCCACTGCAGGCACGAGAACCAGGTGATCCATAAAGCAAATCTGATAAACTGGATGAGTAGGAAATGAAACGAGACCTAGAAGTGGAGTCCATAATGTAAGCAGAAGGAAGACAGGAAACAATAGAGGGCAGTTGGAGTTGGAAGAGCAGGGGAAAAACCCAAATGTGTATGGATAGGGATACAGCACGAAGGATGGGGGTGCAGTATGAAGAGTGAGGAAAGATGGTGGTGTCAGGAATGAGACCAAGTAAATAAATAAACCCCAAAACAATACAAACTGAGGCTGTGCAAGGCTTTGGCTCACCATACCTTACCCAAACAAAGCCAGGGAAGAGATGTGGTGGTGATCCAGGACAGTAGGGAGATAAAATCAAGAGGCATTCAAAGTGATGGCGAATGCTGATATAAGAGGAAACAGGCATAAATTGGCCATGAATAAATGTTGTCTAGAAATTTATATATTTCCTATTAAATCTTAGTAATTAACGTTATTTAATTAATAATTACTTAATAATGAATATTAAATATAACTAATGAGATTCTGGAACAATCTTTCAATTAAATTAGAAAAAGTAAAACAAAACCCAATATAAATTCAAGATTATATTTATAAGGGGAATTATGTCACATGGATCCAGCAGCTCCTCTTCTGAGATTTTGATCATGTGTTATGTTTATTACTTTGGCAAGAGGAAAAGTACTACAATACTGCTTAGAGCATTTGCACAAAGGGAGAAGTGAATTTGCAGTATTCTACTTTAGATAGTTTGTATAGCTAAAAACTTGAATGCTTCTGTAGTTAAGGCACATATTTACGTGCAGCGAAGTTTCCATGACAAGCATTGCAAACCCATTGCTTTGCTTTCACTGATAACATTGACCTCTGATTTCCAAGTCCTTTAACTGACCCAATTAGAGCATTAAGGCATTTCATACCATCCTAAGCTTTGACACTGCGTATTTGATAAGCCCTAATCACAGAAGCAAGGAAGACAAATGGGGTCTTGGGTCAACTCTTTCCCACTCAGAAACAAGATTAGGGATTAGCAATGCTACTACATTAGCAATTAGCAGCATTTAGTACCAGCGCACTAAATACCATCTGCCTATGCTTGTTTTAATAAAATAATAAGTCTTAGGCTTCAGCAGCTCTGTTTTGGATTGAGGGATTTGTGGAGAGCACATCCAGAGTAATAAGGCAGTTCTAGCCTCCTTTTCAAGATCTGGACGTTCTAAATTCTGCCTCCCTTAGCTGTCATCATCAGAGGGAGACGGAGTTCTGGGGTAGCTGTGGAAGTGCGGATGCAGTGACATCAGCCTGGAGGAGCAGTGGGCTGAGGCTGTGACTCAGGGAGCACTGAGCGCTTGTTTGTGCTTGTGATACAGGGCGGGGGCATCCAGAGAGAGAGAGAGCTCATCTCCACTCTGTGGCAGTTGCAAATCTAGATAAAGTTGTTGTGACAGAAAGAATTGTAGCATAAATAACAGTAATATGGAGTTGAATTTTGTTCTTTAGTGCTTATCAGGCTGCGGGGGAAGAAAGCACTGGCACAGAAGGATGGGTTAGGTTCTGGCGGAGCAGTGGATTTGCAGGCTAACAGAGCACATGCAATTATCAGCACCAAGTAGGGGAGCCCTTGCTTGATCCTTGATTACCCAAATTGCAAAACAGGTACTGGAAAGGACCCACAGGTAAAGCCTGCTCCTTGCCACCTCTTTGCCTCTTGTTTTAATTTCTGTAAATGCTATCCACAGTCTGCTGTCTTCCCTCCGCACGTAGGGCCCTTATTTGGATTTCTGACAATGTGAGATGAGCAACAGAGCAAAAATATGGAAGGGCTGTAACCCAAATAAAATATTACCATATGTACTGTAGCTTTCAGAAGTGCAAAGAGCAAACTTTTAAGATGGAGTGTCAAATGCACTTTGTGCGTTTTTCCTTTGTTCTTATTGAATAAATACAAATTAACAATACTTGTCTATCTCTCAGTTTATGTTCAAACTCTTCAGGAAAGTACAAATTCTGAGGAGAGGTTTGAACAAGAGGAGAGCATTATGGTAACAAAAGAAGGTTGTGTGAACAGGGCAACGCGAAGACAAAGGTGTGAGGGCAGGACAAATAGCCATCTGCCACCATCAGTGTAGTCAGAGTGGGAAAAGGTGGAGGAATGTGAATGGATGTGTAGGATTAAGGCAGAGCTTTAAGGCCAAGGGCAAGCGTGGTGAAAGGATGTAAGAAAAAGGAGGGCAGGCCTGTGGCAAAGGAAATCTCCTCAGCTGCTGGTTTCAGTCTTGTTTCCAAGAGGCCTGAGGGAAGAAAGAGGTTTCAGCAGGGAAGGAGATGAGCTTGCTGATGGCTCTCAGTGTGTGGGCGGGAGGTGAGCAGCGGTGCTGTACTGTAAGTAAATGATGTCCCCAGTGATGTTCAGTAGCAGCTGCTCCCTCAGCCCCACCGGTACACACCTGCCTGCCTCTCAGCTGTCACATATTCCCTTGGTCCCTTCTTTCACTGCTCCTAGGAGACAGGCACAGCTCCAGGAGCTCTTACAGGTGTCACAACGCCTGCCAGCCTGTGTACCTGCTGGCTGTAGAGGCTGGGGGGTTGGAAATGTACCTACTTTCACAGGTTTGCACTCCTGCAGCCGAGTGACTGATGTCATGTCAGCTCTTCCCTTGAGCTGCGTTAGCACTTCCGTGTCTGGACTTTCTTCTCTGGCCTTGCTGCAGGTTGGAGGGAAGGTGGCACAGCAAATTGCCCGTTGGGATGGATGGAAATAATTCCAGTAAATCAGCTTGTGATGCCCTTTATTCCACCTATAAACAAGGAGGCAGCTTTGGGAGCCATCCTAGCCTCATTCCAAGTTAAACAAAATCTCCTTATTCAGCTGGATGTTTGCCATTTTGTAACAAAGGAAAAACAATCATTCCAAATTGCTTGACTTCTTGGGCTCAAACTCAACGGAAAACCTGTCACAATTACTGGCAGGATATGCCTTGCAGAGTAGCAGGCATTTTGTGAGTACTCATCATCCTTTTTCTGTAGTACATTATCATGTGTCCGGCTTCTCCAAAATACTTCAAATACTTCATTGCATCACCTTATTTCCCTCTTGCTTAAGACAATCACACAGAAACTAAAGAAGTAGAGGAGGAGAATAAAGGGTAACTGAGGGTGAAGTCGGCCTCCTTTCTTAGCCAGATTAACACTTTAAAGCAGTCACTACTTGGGCTTTGAAGGATTGCAACAGCTCCAGGCGCCATTCTCTTAGCTGACAGTGCCACTTGACGTTGGAGAGGTGTGATGACTCCTAGTTACAAACTGAAAGGTAGCCAGATACCTTTAAGTGAATATATTTTATCAACTTTTTCAACAGGAAAAACTAATTCCTGTCATTTTAAAACTATCATTTATCAGCCACTTGTGCCTTTAAATCAAACTATGTCCGATGTCTTCCCTAGAGTTTTAATGATTTTGAAGGTGTTTTGAATATACTGGGAATTTTATTTAGGTAAAACTTATCTTTTGGGGGTTTACACAGTCTTCAGGTAACATTCTTCTGTCTGAGAAGATCTGTTTAGCCCAGGGGAGGAAATGCCTTTGAAGCTGCACCTGTCTCTAAGGAAAACAGTGGTTAGAAGGGAAGGAAGGGTGAAATTCTCTGCAGCTTCCAGAGCAACAGCTGAAAGAAACCTCTGTGACCCCCACATCCACTCTGCACTTGAGCAAGTCAGAAGATGGAGGTAGCCAGGGAATCCTCTCTGTGAAGATGACCTCTCCCTGTATCTTTCTTGCCAAAGCAAACGGAGCTCGTCACTGTGCCATAAAACTGCATCCAGCCATGGGAAAAGCCCTCCTGATACACAGCACTCCCTGTCCTAGAGGAGATCTCAGTTCCACTGGGAGTGAGCTTTGCCTGCAGAAAGTTTGCTTACCGAAAGGTTAGGAAAGGATTTTGGTAAATTTGAGGGTGGTGTGAGGACAACATGCATTAATGATGACCCTGAGGCTGAGAAGCAGAACACCATTAGCCCATCAAAAAGAGCAGACAATATCTAAGTGACAGTGGCATAAGAGAAAAACATCTTTGTTTCCGCAGTGGTAGTTTGCCATAAGAGCCCCTTTCTATAGTCTTCCTTCTTTTCTTTCAGGATTTGTTTTATACATCTCAACCCTGCAGAAAGTTAAGTATATAAGCACAGAAGAGCTAAAATAGCACAATGTAAGACTGACTACCATTAAGGAAAGGAGAAAAAAAGCTGAAAAATGGTGCACTGTTGAGGGTTTCCTGGAAAGCATCTGATTGTGCCTTTTTATTTTTAGTTTCTGAAACATCTATACAAGCCTCAGTGATCCCAGTAACTGCTACTAGAATATAAGACTTTTCTCTGCAGGAATTCTGCTGTGTTGTAGCTTCAGTTCTGAACTGCAGAAAAATACAGAGGGGGATATTGAGTGTTCCAACATACAACATGTTGGTGTTGGTGCATAGTTGCATATGAGAATCTTCAAATGCACACCACAATCTTCCCATACCTCCAGGATCTGATAATAGTGGTAATAACAGTGCAAGTGATGCTGCTGATAATTCCAGTATGCAAAAACCACCATTATGCTCTTTCCTTAAAAACCTCTAATGCTGGAGGGATTTTCCAGACTGTATAAGAAATTTCTGTTATAGCAGTCTGGCTGTTTTCAGCTTCTGTCTTACATATTCTGTGTCAATGTTAAGCTCTTCCTAGAGTTTGCTCTCAGTTGAGGATTGAGAAGAACTATCTCACTAAATTCCAAGTTAATCTCAACATTTTAGTAAGAAACTATTATGGTTTGTTTTAAATCAAGGAAGTGAAATTTGAAATCAGGTAAATGTAATTTTTCTGATTAAAGCTGCACTCCACTGAGAGGCTGGGAGGAGAGCTCAGAGGTGCAGGTAAATTCTCTCATTGGCAGCAAGAAGAAATACCAAGTCCATGTGACTGACAACGAATCTTTGCAGTCCTGGTGTGATCAGCTGCTCAGTCAGCATTTAAATCAGTGCAGCACGTGACTAGGAAAGATTTTCCCTTTGTTTTGTGCCTTCCTTTAAAGGTGCATTTCAGAGCCCAATATGAAGCTGTAAGGGCAAACATTTACTTTTCTTAGTTATTATTAGCATCCTTATGCTTGTAAGATTCCAGCTGTGATGGGAGAAAGAGGCAATCTCGTAGGACAGCATAGCACACCAGAAACCCAGGGGGAGTTCCTGGTTTTCTAAATGCATTAAAATGTACCCATAAAAGATCTACTTTGCACACTGACAATTTTAAGCCTGTTTTTTTCTTGACTTCCTAACCATTCGTGTTGCTAATTTGTAGCACTGTTTGTAGTACTATTTGTAATGGTAGAAAGGAGCAATTCTGACTGCTGTGGTGAGCTGTGATGGATAACACTGTGTGTCAGAGGGCAGCTGATCTCATTTCAGCTGGGAAATGTGAGGTGGCTCATTTCTCAACACAAGATAACTCAAAAGTTTTTGAGTTTTCTTGTGAAGCTATGGATAGAGAGCTGCAGCTGGAAAGGCTTAGTGTTCCCTCCCATGAGGCACAAGCGAAGGCCACTGACTGTAAAAGCAGGTCGCTCCTCAGCCGTCATATTTGTGGATGTTGTGTGGCTCTGGAGGAAGGCACAAGCCCTGTGTGAGGGGGTGGTGGCCTGCAGCAGCCAGTGGATGGAGACAAAGGGAAAACAACCATCCATAATGCTGTGAAGTGTAGAAAAAGTTGCATGCCCCTAATCCATGGCATTTTGATCTATGTGTGGTCTCAGAGTACTTCAGGTCACGTGCCCCAGGAAATCTGCCAAGAAGGAAAGGAAAGGCTGTGTTCTAGTTGATAATCCTATGAGCACTTTTTGTGTAGTCTTAGCTTGCTATTCTCACAAGTTATGCTTCATGTTCCCTGTAGAATTTATTAACTCACAAATTGGACCTCAGTGTCAAGGGATCTACCTGAGACATTACCCAGCATTGGCTGTTTCAACAGCAAGGGCAAGTAACACACCAGCAGGAATTCTAGATCTGAACCATGTCTTTTAATGGCAGCTTTTGGAAGACATTTCATCTTCATTACTGTGGGAAAAGATCTTCAGAAATTTCCTGATTTACTATTCTGTCTTAAGAACAAAGGGAGAAATTTATAGAAGATCAAATGGATAAAAATAGACTGAAAAGACAGCAGATGCTGTTGATACACTGAAGAATTCAGAACCTTACATTTGGTGGCTATTTTGTTTGCTGATATCACAGTTTTAGTGTTAATAAACAACACCAAAGTTGCACATATTAGGAAGCTTTTTTATCTCTTGTTTCTTGTGACAAGTACAAATAACTCCATTTTGAATTCCTTGCTTTATGTTTTGTCATCAGAAAAATTAATGATGGTGTTGTCTGAGGTTTTTTCACTTCTCAGTTCATGTTCTTAATTGTGAGATGAGAGATGGGGAAGGACCTTACATATGAAACTTCTAGCTGTGATTCTTTAAGACTTGGTACAACACAGTATTGACCAATGACAAATTTCTTGGCCTGAACATCAGTGTGCAATTATTCAAGCATTCACATAATGCACCTCTTCATCTGTTTGGAGTCCAAACTCTCAGCTAGCTGAATTATTACTTCACATTCTTTGCTACCAGTAAAAACTTAAATAGCTAAATAGCAAAACTAAATTCTGAGTAGAGATTTGCCCCCTCTCTCTTTTCCCCTTCTTTTCCTCACAGTGTTTTCCTTAGATGTTAAGGGTGAAAAAGGTTAAAAGTGTTTTTAAACTTTGTCTCTTAATTTTTTTTATGAACTTTCTGATCAGGTTAGTAAAGTGTTACGAAAACTGCAGATTCCTTCCAAGGGAATGAGTGCTCTTTCCTAGGAAAGAGGAGTTCTTTGGTCATCCATAACGTCAGATATTACACTGGACATACAGAGTTTAATTTGCTTGATTTCTCCTGCTCCATTAATTATTTCAGGGAAGCTGTGTGTAGTTGGTTTTCCTCACAAAATTTTTCTGGAGTGATCACACCCTTTCTCCATCCATCTCTTTGTAATGTGAACTTGCTGCCTATTTTCAACCAAAAGTTGATCCAGGTTTCAAGATGCTAAAGACATTAAATTGATACGTTTTTGTAAACACAGGTGATCACAAAGAGCAAAGATGGGTTGCTAGCTCTCGAGCTCAGTCCTCATTTGGTGCTGGAGAATTTCCCCACATTTCCAGACGGGATGATCGCCCCTGTCAGAAGCTGGGAGAGAAATATGCTGTCCTAATAATTTTGGTAGCAATCCAGAAATATGAATGTCATTTGAACAGGACTTGATTTTGAACATGAAAGTGGATATTTTTAATTTTTTCCCCTGTTGCAAGCAAACAGTGTGGCCTAACTCTTAATTGTTAAGTGGAAGTCGTCTCTTTTAGTTTTGAGCTGTGTATTTGCCAGCACTCATCCGTCTATTCTAGAATCAACATTTATGGCAACAGGAGCTTTGACTGGCAAATCATTAGATCCAAAGTGCACATTCTTATGTGGTTATGTCCTCCCCTGTGCTGCACTAGATTCAGCTTAGTGTCAAAATGAATGAGAACCAGACTTCTAATAGGTATTGGTCTTGCCTTTGGTAATGCTGTCCCTTCCTCCTCCATTTCTTTCTTGATGCTTAGAAAATGCTTTTCTTCCTGTCTGTGTATGAGGCAGTAAGTTATTAGTACTAAATTATCTTGATGTATTAACAGAGCACTAGGTTCTGTTAGGCTGAGTTAACCTCTTTACCCCTTAACGTCAGCAAGCAAGAAAAAGGTGTTTCTTTAATCTAAATTACCTGCAGTACTCTTTACTTGAAGACACAAAAATTATTTCCTTTACCATTTTTTTTCTCAGGAAACTAGAATTCATCTCTCCGTCCCTCTGACCTCAGTAACATCTTTCCTCCTGGGAAGAGAGAAAAAGCAGAAAGTATCTCCACATAATTGTTTTTCTCCCTTTTTTTTCTGTCCTCTTTGCGACTGATGCAGTAATGTAGTGACCCCATATTATATCCAGTGTCAACTCCCAGTCAAATAGAATTCACTCTTTTTTTCAAAACCAACTTACAGAAAATTTATGTGATCACATAGTTTTACCTCCCTGAAAGGACCAGACATGCTGCACTTTCTATTTAAAGTGCTAAGCATCTTCTTGCTTTACTTTCCTTTTTAAAGTAATGAGAAGCTACCCTAGCACAGTCATCACCTTGATACTCTAATGATCATGAATATTGCAGAAAGAATCTCTGTCATTTAACCTTGCTAACATGTATTTTACCTCTGTGATAATATTAATTAGTACTTTCTAGTAGCTGTGAGTTTGCTTCATAGTGAAATTTTGTGTAAATGAAAATGTAGCGGCTGCATGAGGTGCTTGGTTATGATCAAGGCTGTGAGTCAGCTTGTCACATCTGAGAGGGGATCTTTTCTCACTGCTGGTTCTCTATCGCTCCACTCACCTGCAGTTCTGAGGAAGCGCTGCTGAACGCTCTGTTGGCCAGGTCAGACACTGGTGCCCCTCCCCAGCTGCTCAGGTGCCTTGCTGCTTCAGTCAGCCACAGAGCACACGCTCACTGCGTGTGCTGCTTTCCCTGGGTCCCAGGGCCGCCGGTTTTACAGAGCCAGCTGTTTGTGCTGCCCCCCAACACGCAGGAACACGTCCCCTGCAATTCTGTTCGTCTGCATACACGAGCTGCGTGCTCTGTTTAGATCCTTTTATTTTTACTTGCCTCCATATGATCAAATATGTACAGGATGTGGCCTTCATACGCCACGAGATAAAGGATTCAGCAGAGCATGAAGAGACGTCCTGGCTGCATCTTGTTAAAAAAGTGCCTGTGTGTTGGTTATGTAACTGTCCTCGATGTGCAGCATCCCTGCCTGTGCCAGCCTGCCAGGGAAGCACACACACTTCTCTGCAGCCCCACTTCAAGCACGGTGTTACACCCACTAGGGGAACAAATTGAGTAGGCAAAATTAGCGGTGGAACTCAAATGAAGGTGCTTGCCGGGGTTCCAGAGTTTGCTGATGATGTTCACAAATAAGTAACATTGGCCTCTCATAATTTTTGAATGAGATCTACAGATATAGTGGTTTTGTTTATTATTCTGTGGCTCCTACAAGGCCAGTGAAGTTGAGGTATGAATCCTTATCACTACAGGCTCATAAACAACCACAGCTGGATTAAATTGCTAGGATTCAGTAAAATTGCATAAGTTCAACCCTTAAGCAAAAGTTGTGCGCTGAGGCACAATCATCTTATAACTCTTACAACGGTTTTACTTTTGTCTTCACCGTGTGTGCATTGAGATATCAGGCCAGTAATTCACATGTGTGGTTGAACACAGCTTCCTTTTGCTTTCATGCTCCCAGGGAAACAAACTGTGTTTTGCTTTAGCAAATTGGGCATAATTCATTCTGTGAGCAACCCAAAAATCGAATTCATGAAAGACAGACATATGCATATTTATTTTCATGGTTTTTTCTTCCACAGAATGATATTACACCGTTGCACGTTGCATCAAAAAGGGGAAACGCAAATATGGTCAAACTCCTACTTGATCGAGGAGCCAAAATTGATGCCAAAACAAGGGTAAGCTCAAGTGTGAGTCTGCGAGTGACTGTGTGGAATTATTGCCTCTGACCTGTGTGTTGCTGTAGAGCTTAAATCATTCATCTTCCCAGCAGGCTACCACAGCTGCACTGCATTTATTTTTTATGAAATGATTGCGGTAGGATGCTAACATTTTACATTTCTTACAGCAGTGTGTAAAACACCAAGGATGGCAGAGCTGAGAGCCAACCATTTTCCACGTTCCCTTTCCAGTGTTTAATTGGGAGCTGCTTTTATCTACTTGCAAGTAGAGGTGAATGTACAGGAGCATGCTAAAAGATGAGAATTCAAGTCAGATATTTCAGAATTTGAATGCTAGCAGGGTAGCTCTGAGCTGCAGTGTGTGTTTGCCTTTCCCTGTCCACAGGCAGTGTCACAGAGCGTGGTGTGGCTGATGAGCCTCCTGCAGCTCAGGCTCTGTGTGAGGGGTGCTTGGCTGCTGGCTGGGGTTTGTCAGCACACGTGTTGGGCAGAGGGATGGTTTCCATCAGACTGACACCCAACTCAGTGCCCTGAGTGACTTAGAAACTCACTGCATTTGGTTATGTCTAATTGCTGTAGTTAAAACCCAGCCAAACCAGGGATATTTTATTTACTTACACAGCAGGGAAAAAAAAAAAAAAAAAAAAAAAAAGGGAGAGAGAAAAAAAAGATAAAATGTTTGGAAGTA
>VYZR01010418.1:2931-31155 GCA_013400675.1 Oxylabes madagascariensis | reverse complement strand
CTTTCCCTCTTCCAGGGAGAAAGGCTCTTCCACTGTCTCGGATAGCTCTTTTTATTACTTAAAGGTAGAAAAAAACCCCAAACCACCACCAAAGCAAAACCACAAAGCCCCCAAACAAACAAAAAACCCCACAACAACAAACCAAAGAGCATCCACATAAACATACACCGTATTTCTTTCATTTCCACCATCATAAATGAAAACCTCTCCTAAGGAACTACATTTCTTTTTTGCATGGATGTTGTATTTTCAGGTGTTATCTCTAAACTTAAGCTGCTGTTCAAGGACTGTAGTTTTTGAATTTGTTGCTCTTCCTGAGCAGACTCACACAGCCTGGCCCAGAGTGCACAAGACAAAATCAGGCAGATTACATGGGATAGTGGGTTTGAAATTGCCTAAGGCTGAGAGACAGACTGGATGTTGATCTGCAGAGGCTTATATAAACAACTTCTGCAAAATAAGAGCCTCCTCTGGAAGAGGGAAAGCTGTTACTTGTTAAAAAGTGAACAGAAGAAAGTGCAGAACTTCCTGCATTTCCTTCTGATGTGTTAATTCTATCATTTTCAGAAGGTAAGCTAGGAAGTAGCTGTACCTCTGAATGGCATAAATGAATTCATTCATTTGGCACTAAACTGCAGTACTGTCCTCCGCAAAAATAAGTGGCTCCATTCTCTTCAAATTAAGTCATATATTATTGGAAATAGGACACATCTTTGAAAGAATTTGAACTTCACAAAGTTTTCTCATGTTATATAAAACTCTTTCAGAATAATAACCAGGCTGCAGTTTGATAGCTATTTCCTGCTAGAGATGGTTTAGTGTAGTGCTGACCTTTTTTTGCACTGGAAGAACCTTAGATTTCTTTTCAGGGAAGGCAGTGACCTAATGGATTATAAGGGGGTTTCTGCAGGCAAAATAAAAAGGGAATTCTAGTCCTGAACATGCCAATGATTTGGGGCGTAAGAAAGCCCTGTCAATAAATGTCCATCTTTTTTTAATTACTAGCTTTCCAGACTTCTTTGGCTTTTTGTCTTTTTTCTTTTTCTTTTTTCCTGCCCTAGAGTTAATGGCACTTTCCCAGATTAAAGCTCTTTGGCACAGCTACAAAATAAGCTCAGTAATTTTATGTTTACCTAGTCAGACAGTTACTTTTTCCATCTCAACGGTCCTGTTTTGTTTTGAGGTTTTTTTATTTGGTTGTTTTAAGGTATGGTGTGACCTTATGGTCCTTAATGATCAATATCTTTGATTATCTTGAACTTCTTTCCCTTTTTTTTTTTTTTTTGCAATCTTTAAAAAACAGTAATGTAAGAGTATTTATGAAGTGGCTCCATCCTAAAGTACCAGATCATTTCTTAGGGTCATTGTTGAGTTGTCTCTCATAAGAAGGGTGTGGGCCTGGAGAACACTCTTGCATGTAATATTTTTATTTTGAATGTGGCATTGAAGTATTAACTGACTTGTGTAAGGTTATAGCGTATCATTAACTGCAACAGAATTAAGCCTGGTTTAGTGTATAATAAAAGACAATTTTCCAATTTTTTTTTTTTGTCATCATCAACTTTTTTAGCCTCCAGTCTTGTCTCTTGCTTTTCTGTGAGGTCTGGCTAGCTGCTGCACTTTTCTTGTCCATGACAGATTTTTATCGAGTATTTTGCTGATTTTTCAAATAGGCTCTGTTTCTTCCTTTCTTTTCCATCCATGTCCGTCTTTTTGGTACAAGTCTCTCCTATAAGGGAGTCCCATATCAACTTCTCAGTCTCTTGCTTCATTAATAAGCGCAGTTTATTGCCTGTTACTGTGAAGAATGACACTTTTCACCCGAAGGATCTTTCTTATAAAAATGGAGCAGGATGGTGTTTAAAGTTTCATGATTTTTTTTACTCTCAGCTAAAAAGCATCATCAGTTATAGACTGTTACCAGGAGGATTTGGTGACCAAAGGAAATTAATCTTTTTTGTTCTACTGTTAACTACACTAGAAGACAGTGAAAACATTTAAAATGCCTTGCTAGTATCAAGCTTCCATGCAGATAATTGCTGTAGTAGCCCTTGGGAATGGGAGAGAGGCTTATCCAAGCCAACATAAATCACAAGTGAGATGCCCATGAGATAATCTTACTTGAAAGATACTACTGTGTCCAAGAATATCTGTGTCTCAGCACTGCAAGTAAACTGCTCTCCGGTTCTGACAGGATGCGCCTGTTCGCTTTCACCATCCTGCTTCCATCTCGATTTAAAATACCGTTTCACTGCGCATTTCCACCTTTCTTTCGAGTGGTTGTTATTGCTGTTATCACATGGGAAGGGTGAGGGAAGGGTTTGTTTCAGAGAGCCCGAGACCTCTGCTGGTTTTGCCTCGCTCCTTTGCCTTTGCTGGCTGCGGTCACATGAGGGCACTGCGTCTGTGAGCAAAGGTTTGTGTTCCACCATGCAGACACAGTGTTCCGGCAGTCACTTACGGCTTACAAACTATTGTGTGCTGCTTCAAGAATAGCTTCTGCACTCAAAACTAGCTTTGGCATTAGAAGAATCGAGTTTAAAAAAAACCCCTACAGCTGGAAGAAGGAGCTATGTGCCCCTGCTAACAAAGCCTCTTTCATTCTGGCATAGATTTTTAATCTTTCATCATGAAATAGTGTCAGTCCTTTCAATTTTTGAGAATCTTCTCTCATGGTCTTACTCTGGAAATAGAAAGTATTTTGGAAGCTTGTTCACTATTTTAAACACTGCAAGAAACAATTCACTGGTACTTGAGTCTCTCTCAGGTGTTTCCCTGGTGGAACAACTTTACCGCTGCTGCTGGTAGGTCACAGCACGGAGGTTTTTTCCAGAGATTTTTAGCCCAGTAGAAACTCTTGGTGTTTTACCAATGTGGACTGGGAAGAGTGGTCTCCAGAGCTGGGTAATGTAGTATAAGCATGTGTACAACCCAAATTCAGGAAAACACGAGTGGAAGGATGAAGGAAGGCTGTAGTGTTCACTGAGTGATGCTCTGACCTGTGCTGTCATGCCTGGTTTATACAGGCCACGTTTAGAGTGGTGAGTTTAATTCAGCTTTAAAAACCAGCAAATTCCCTGGCTTGGGTGTTAAAAGTCACAAAACGCTGTTCCTCATGTAACTCATGTAAATTGAGCAGCTTGTCTGAGCCATACCGGAGGAAAGAAGCTACATTTAGAGTATTGCTGGTATATTATGATGGTATTTCAGTGTGGGGCTGCCTACAAACTCTAACCAAACAAGCTCCAAATTCTGGAGTAAGAACCTCCATCCTGACACTGAACACGTAAAGTTTATTTTGGGTGCTCTCTGGGCGTGTAAAATTCTTCGTACAACAAACACCCCAAGAACAACGCGGAGTTTATCTTCTCTGAGCATCCTCTAACCCATCCGTGCTGGGTCTCTCTGTTGGCAGAATGGTTTGTCTCCGTTGCACATGGCAACACAAGGGGATCATCTAAACTGTGTTCAGCTCCTGATTCAGCACAACGTGCCTGTAGACGACGTCACCAATGACTACCTGACTGCGCTGCATGTTGCTGCCCACTGTGGCCACTACAAAGTCGCCAAGGTTCTCTTGGACAAGAAAGCTAATCCTAATGCCAAAGCACTGGTGAGTACCCAGCAGGGCACTGTTCACAGCTAAACATTCCTGCAAAGTTGTGCTGAGACTTACTGGGAGTTGTTTTCTGCCTGCTGATAGCTGACAGAGAGGATGTGCTGTTACTGCCGCAGCCCAAGAACAAACGCTCGAGGTTCAAAGTGTTAATAATGTATCCTGCAATCAGAGAAGACCTTTGCTTGCAGACAGTCAGCAGTGATTTATGAATTTCTAGTGTAACTAGAGCACTTTTGCCTCCTGGTAGCTTTTTATGATTATGAATAGATGAAACAGCTGCAGACATAACTGCTGTAGTTTCTGGTATGGAGAGAATCCTTATTTTCCAAGTGTTTGTACAGAGAAAGTAATCAGTGACATTTAAAACTGAGGGAATTTTTATAAGTTCTCAGTGATGCGAAACAGTAAAAGGTAGGAATGAGTTACATAGTGAGTATTTGTGGTATTCTATGTCAATGGGGTCATATGCCTTTCTACTTTAGAAACAACTTCAGCAGCAAAATACGTTAGTGCCATTAAACTGCATACAAACAGAACACATTAATGCCTTTTGTTCAAATTGCAATCACAATCCATTCTGTTTAAAATGTCTCTTTGATTTGTTCTTCAATAATTGTTCCAAAGAAATGTACATTCTGACATGGATTGGGCTGATTGGTTTCACAGCCTGATGCTAGCTCATTCAACTCCTGAAATGTTCAGCGAGCTCCTGAAACCCTCACGAGCCAGGTGGGATTGACTCTCTTGAAAACAGTACAGGCTCCACAGATTTCCTTCTCTTGGCCCCTGTGCTTTTTGTGTCAGATCAACCTGTATTCGGGTGTCTGTGGTCAAGCTGTTACGAGATATGAAACACACCTGAGCTCACCCTGGACGTTATTCACTGCCAGAGAGGGGTCAGAGCTGCTACACTGGAACAATGACATGGACCTCACATCATGAAAACATACAATATTCTTTACTGTATGGCAGGTAAAAAAAGACAATTTTGATCAGATCTGAGGGACCAGCTCTGCCAGTTGTTTTCAGAATATTCTGCAAAGGCTCTTTCGTACCAACCAGCATCAGCATTCAGTGCTCTGCTGTTACTGTAACAATCATGGGTGCTCTGGACAGCCTATTTTCCTGATTTACTTTTTTTTCTGTGGTATCATCTCACACTAAATAAGATGGTAGTTCTAACGTTCACTCCATTGTGCACATCTTTTTTAAAGGAAAGGGTGAAATACTCGTAGTTACAGTAAGCGACAGGTAATGAATGGAAAAAAAACCAAACAAGCAAACAAGTAATAAAAATAGTTTAGAAAATATAAATTCCAGAGCCCATAAAAGGTAAAGTGCTTTTTTTACCAGCAGTTCTAAAAGGTTGAAAGAAAACCAGCCAAAAAAACCCACCCCAAATTCCCCAAAAACTCCAGCAGAAAACCCCAGCCAATTAACAGTGAATATGATAAGCAAAAAAGAAAGGTTTGATACTTTTGCATAAATTGAGATTTTTAAAAATAAATTAATTAGTGGAGAGGGCAATATATTTCATAATTAAAACTGGATATATGAAACAGATCTTTATCTTCTTACAAATTTTTACTTTCTGTTACATGAAAAATGTAGTAACTCCAAAATAAATTTAGGAGTTGTTCCTTTTAAATGGAAAACTCTTTTATGTGAATTCCATACTCAGTTCATGCCAGTTGACAAGACGCATCAAAACTGTGTTCTTTCTCATTTCCAGAATGGTTTCACACCTCTGCACATTGCCTGCAAGAAGAACAGAATAAAAGTAATGGAACTTCTTCTAAAGCACGGTGCATCAATTCAAGCTGTAACTGAGGTAAGAAATGGTCTTTCCATGCTTGTCTTTGCTTTTCCTACAAAATTCATTGTAACTGTATTGATTAATATTTCAGTATTTCTGAAAGAGCATGGACCAATTAAGTCAACAATTATTTTCAGCTAGATATGATGAAATAATAAAACTGAAAAATAAAGTCAGTTGCCCTAATGAAACACAAGCAACTGATACATGTTGGGATTACAGTGAGAATAATGAGTAAAATGTAACAAAAAAAAAGCTTTCTAAAATCTATTTCTGCCAATTATTTTTTTTTCTGTGATTTAAGGCACTAAGGATGAAATTTGCTCTGTTAGAGACATCGAGGTGAAGACTATGCTTCACTCAAGTCCTGTTTTAAAAGGTGGTTTAATTCAGACCTTGTTTTGGCTTTCCACGAAGAAGTTATATTCTCATCATGGGACATCACAAATCAGCTAGACAGAAATCAATATGCAGTCACTTCAGTCAGCATGAGATAGTCTGCACCCAGTTCTTGGAACAATTTTGAGATCAATTAAGTACCTATGGGAATTTTTATCTCCATGTATGTATATTGTACCAAGTTAGGAGAGGAGGAAAGATCACATATATGAATGTGTGGCCACTGTGGAATGGGCCATGTTAGAAAGTGACAGGGAATTCCACGGATTAAACAAGGTGCAATGGGGAATAGTCCATCTCCACAAAGACCTTCCAGAGTTTGATTTAACGTGTGGGGTAGTTCTAACTATTCAGCAGCAAACCACACAGATCCCTTCCAGGCTTACTTGAGGGAGAAGAGTCTGCCCTAGCTACAGTTCATGTAGCTCCAGACTAGCATTTAAAAACTTTTAAAAGCATTTACTAAATTGTTTGAAACAGGTAAAAAAAAAAAATAACACATTCAGCCAGTTATTCTGCCTTCCTGCTCATGTTTGCTGTTCTGCATGAGAAAGGAAGATAAGTGTTTTCCTCACTTCTACTCTCTGGGCTTCTGTGGGGAAGCTGCCTAGATCATGAGGATTTCCAGAGATCCACTGAGCTTTCTCCTTCTCTAGGTAGCAAAACACCTCTGGCTGACTGTTGGCCCAGCTGTGCAGAAGCAGCTGTGAGGAGGCTTTGGGGTGATTCTGCGTGGGGAAATATTAACTACCAATTGGATTTTTAAAGCAAAATCCTTGAGGCCCTGCTGAATGACTGCTCTGTTTTTTCCCCTCTCCATCCCCTTCTTTCCAATCGGGCTTTCATATCCTGTGTAAGGGCAGTGGTGCAGATTCATGATGGTGATCTTTTTCTGCACAAGCTGAATGTTTCAGAATGCCTCGCCTTTATACCAGGAATGCTTCTATCTTTTTGTTTTTCCCTGTTCCAAGATGATTTTTAGCAAATGCCTAATCTTCATCTTGCTTAGCTGTGGTTTATTTTGTTGATGAAGAGCTACTGAATTCATAGAACATTTATATGTTTGCTCATGAACCACACTCATAGGTGTTTCCAATTCTGTGCTCTTTCATTTAAGCACATGTATATTGTTTTAAGAAGATAAAACCTTCTCAGAAGAGCAAGCAGCTGGGTTTACTTGCTTTGAAAAAATCTATGTTTTCCTCATGGCATTCATGTAAAGGCATGTGGAAGTAGGTATTTAAATTGGGCTTTGGTCTGTTTTTCAGTCGGGCCTAACTCCAATCCATGTTGCTGCCTTCATGGGACATGTAAATATTGTATCGCAGCTAATGCATCATGGAGCATCCCCCAACACTACCAATGTGGTGAGTCACAGGTTTCCTTTCAGCAGGGCGGCAGTGGGAATGCGTGATAATATCTGGGAGCAGTACTGGGATCAAGTGCCTGATTCTGCTGTCCACCATCCACCTCCATAGCACCTGTGGCTTCTGCTGGAGTCATGGGAAAGTGACTGCTGACTCCTACTTGGGAGACGCTTGGCAGGTTGAGGAAATTTCCAAAGGGACTGATCCTAAGCAGGCTTTAATTTCTTGATTTTCTGAAGTAAAGAATGAGAACATACTGTAGCTTCTCAGCTGTAATTTCTGAGATCTGTGCTTGACTGTTGAGCACTCTTTTCCCAAGACCCCGGGGGTCTGCCATTTAAGGAAAATTCAGCCGACTGCAGCAGATTGTGGGGACATATTGCCTGTGTCCATCCAGCCGTCCGAGTGCGCTCTTCTGCTGGCTGTGTGCTGCGTGCCCCAAGGCTCCTGGGGCGTGTGTAAAAACTGAACTTGTTCTTAGATGGGTGTTTGAAAGTTGGGAACTGGAAGAGAAGCAGAAGCTTGTTGATCCTCTTGAACAGTTTGGCCTCCTTTTCACTTTCCATATGCAGGTGCAGCTAGAAGACAGTATTTTGTAAACATCTTCACCTGCTAATTCCATTAAATTACATAAAAATGCAACACTTTTTGTTAATTAGCAGATGTTTCTACCTAAAGACATACTGATATCCAAAAATGTAGAAACCACTTCCTCTCCTGAATTGTTCTGGTCTCCTTGGATTTGTCTTTCATTAAGTCCAGGAAGATTTAGATGAATGTACTCAGTAATGATTTTTTTTTTTCCTTTTTTTTTATGCGCCCTCGGGGTTTTCAGATAAAAAAATGAAGGAGGGNCGGCAGTGGGAATGCGTGATAATATCTGGGAGCAGTACTGGGATCAAGTGCCTGATTCTGCTGTCCACCATCCACCTCCATAGCACCTGTGGCTTCTGCTGGAGTCATGGGAAAGTGACTGCTGACTCCTACTTGGGAGACGCTTGGCAGGTTGAGGAAATTTCCAAAGGGACTGATCCTAAGCAGGCTTTAATTTCTTGATTTTCTGAAGTAAAGAATGAGAACATACTGTAGCTTCTCAGCTGTAATTTTTGAGATCTGTGCTTGACTGTTGAGCACTCTTTTCCCAAGACCCCGGGGGTCTGCCATTTAAGGAAAATTCAGCCGACTGCAGCAGATTGTGGGGACATATTGCCTGTGTCCATCCAGCCGTCCGAGTGCGCTCTTCTGCTGGCTGTGTGCTGCGTGCCCCAAGGCTCCTGGGGCGTGTGTAAAAACTGAACTTGTTCTTAGATGGGTGTTTGAAAGTTGGGAACTGGAAGAGAAGCAGAAGCTTGTTGATCCTCTTGAACAGTTGGGCCTCCTTTTCACTTTCCATATGCAGGTGCAGCTAGAAGACAGTATTTTGTAAACATCTTCACCTGCTAATTCCATTAAATTACATAAAAATGCAACACTTTTTGTTAATTAGCAGATGTTTCTACCTAAAGACATACTGATATCCAAAAATGTAGAAACCACTTCCTCTCCTGAATTGTTCTGGTCTCCTTGGATTTGTCTTTCATTAAGTCCAGGAAGATTTAGATGAATGTACTCAGTAATGATTTTTTTTTTCCTTCTTGTTCAGTCGCCTCAGGGCTTGTCAGATAACAAATGATAGTAGGGGCATAAGGCATTACAGAAGGAAAGCCAAATATATGTGTGCCTGAATATATAAAATTTGAAATACATTTTTTACTGAATTCAGCTCTATTTAAAAGGACATAATGTTTAACATTGCTGATAAAATGGTAGTAATATAGAAATTGCACTGTTTCTTTTCAGCAAAAAATAATGACAAAGGCACTACTGAGTTGGGAAACTGACCCTGCAATAAATTGTTTTGCAGCACTCAGTGACATGTCAAATATTGATTTAATCTTACATCTTACCGACAACTGTCTTGGTTTGGAAAGACGGGTGTCTGCTAAGGAAGGCAGGAGCCTCCCTTGGAATGGAGAATGTAAACCCCCTCCCTCCAAATTATTATAATTTTGAAATTAAGGGACTTTCAGGCAAAGTTATGGGAATAGGAATAACAGTTCTTTACTAGGAAAATTAAAATAAAAGTGTAGTTGTACAAAAAAGCAACAAACAAAAAAAGAAATCGCTGACAGAGTCAGAACACAACCTGACACCCTGTTGGTCAGGGTGTTGGTCGCAGTCCAGTCAAGTCCTCCTGGAGTGATGGATGTATTCCTGTTGAAGCAATGACCCTGTAGAAGGGTGCAGTTTTCCTCTGAAGGTCCAGTGGTGGTGAGATGGGTCCGGTCTCCCTCTGGGAATGCAGTGCAAACAGGCTGTCCTGGTGTTCTGAATCTCAGGTTTTATCCAGGTAGGAATGCTGGGCTCCTCCCCCTGGGTGGAGCATCTCCCAATGGGATGATGTAATTTTATCAGTCATGCAGTGAGCCTCAATGGCCCATTAACAGCAGATATCCCCCTGGAGGGAGGATGGGTTGTGGACGAGATAAAGAACACTGCCCCACTTGGTTTTAACAGATGGTGATAGAATACATACCCCCGGTTACATTTTGCATTGCAATCCAAGACAAGAACTACAGCAGAGTTTTCTAGTGGAGATCGTTTTGAGCGGGGTCGCCGGTGTTTCTGTGTTTATGAAACACGCTGGTGTTTGTTCTTCCTGCAGTGTGCTTTTCATTCTGTTCTGTTTTTGCTGCTGCATGCAGAGAGGAGAGACAGCGCTGCACATGGCAGCCAGAGCTGGCCAGACAGAGGTCGTCCGGTACCTGGTACAAAACGGAGCCCAGGTGGAGGCGAAGGCCAAGGTGAGGAGATGGCCCAGGTGTAACAAACCTGGATGATCTGTACTGGACAAAGCAAGGACTCACATTCATCTTGTGCGTGTCCTTCAGGATGAGGAAGAGGTGAAACCAAACCTTTGTGATGCCCACTGATGCTTTGTTATGTATCTTCTTACTGTAGCCACGAGTGATCTGTAAGAGACAAGGCAGAAGGTGTCAGGTTGATACCATCCCAGTTTTTAATATAAATTATCATGGGTTTGAAGAGTTTTGTTTTGAAGTGGGACTTAGGGAGGGAGAGGAATTCCTCAAATCTGCTTTTATTTCAGCAGAACTGGAAGTCCCTAGCTTCTGGTGTCTCCTGTCATGTCCCTAAAGCAACAGCCTGCATGTATTCAAAAATAGTTAGACTTCTAAAGAACACCATCTAAAGGAAGGAGGCACAGTGAGGGGATGTAGCAGAGGGCTGGAAAGAAGGAACAGATCCTATAGAAACAATTCCAGTTGAGGAAGGTAAGGGTGGAGGGAAAAGAAATGGTCAAGAGGCATGAAAGAACACGCAAAATTATGGAAATCAAAGAGTTCCAGGAAACAGGCAGGGCAAGGAGATAAATGGGTGCAATAAATAGCAGTCTTAATAGGTAAACTCAGGAAATAGTTTTTCCCCAAATGGTCATAAAATAGATGTACCCTAAAAAAAGCCAAACTATTTTTCATTGCGAAATCATCTGTGAATTGGGTCACAAGTAAGTTTGCTGTTAAGATTATCTACCTATAAGGAACTCTGACTAAATATTTATAGCTCATACACTTTATATCTGCAAGGAGCCTGACAATAGAACTGATTCATGTGGTTTGTAAATCTCCAAAGACAGTCTTGAAAGTGAACAGCTCGTGCTCAGAAGCAGTCATGCAAATATTTTCTGAGTAAATTCACAGAATGATTTAATTTGTGCAAACTGCCATTGCCTGTGATCAGTTTGTTATCATAAATAACAACTAAATGTAAGCAGTAGATAATACACCAGTGCTAGCATCAGCTGTGAGGAATTTGTGGGAAACAGGCACAAACTGAAATCATTTAAGAACCACAAAGTTGCTCCCCCAGTCAGAGGAGAATTGCCCTGTAGAGGAGCAGCATTTATATCCTGGCATGCTCCCATCCTAAGTCCTGAGGTGTAAAATCACTGCTGTAGGATGGGCATGAAGTCTCCCTTGAGGAGAACAGCCCAGAATTGCAGGACATGGGGTAGCAATGCTCGAAAGTTAGGAAATTCAGCAGGGGAAATTGGGGAGAGAAAGATTCTTGGCCACACAGTTGTGATAGTGTGCTTAGTCCAAAGATTTTACAGCAGAAAAGGGGGGATGCCAAAAATACAAAACAAAATAAGGAAGAGGTGAGAAATTATCTCTTAAATGCTCAGAACAAGGTCACAACACCCTAATATTTTCAGTGAAGGAAAAGGGATAAACCACGAGATTCATGACAGGGAAACACCTATACTGAAAACTATTCAGATTATTGTCTTCTGAATGAGAAGTAGAAAGTGACAATTAATTTCCACACCATGCTCTGTCATCAGTTACATCTATGAAAAGGTTAACTGCAAAACACCAAACAATCATTCACCAGTTTAAAAAGCACAAAAATTATGATACTTTATGCAAGTTTCCAGGCAATAATTGATTGAGCTATTAAATGTTGCTACGAAACGTAAAAGAGATCGAGATGTGAGCACTGGCTTTGTTTTAGGAAAGGTCTGCAAAGCAAAGTGGGGCAAACCCAGATAAGGAAGAAAATTAATAAATTTATTAACTTTTATGGATTATGTCACTGTCTGGAATATTTTGTGAGGCACTAAAAAAGAGCAAGGTGTCTTTATGATATGACACAGGGAAAACCGGTGTGCAACATTCACTAGCTAAGACCTCAGGAGAGTTAACAATTTTGAAAAGTGACAGAATGTGGGCAAATCTTTTGTGTCCCAGTGAGAGGTGCAGTTTCCTCATGCAGGCCTGTGTTGTTCCCTCTGTGTTCAGGATGACCAAACGCCGCTGCACATTTCTGCCCGCCTGGGAAAAGCAGACATTGTGCAGCAGCTGCTGCAGCAGGGAGCATCTCCCAATGCAGCCACCACGTCTGGCTACACACCCCTGCACCTTTCTGCTCGGGAAGGGCACGAAGATGTAGCTTCTGTTCTTTTGGATCATGGTGCATCTCTGTCTATCATCACCAAGGTAAGCAAGCTGCAGGAGTGACAGCTCGAATTGTAAAACACACCTGTAGCAAGGGCTGCTTGTGAATGAGATGCTGCAAGAGTCACGTACACCTACAGTGTAAGTGTGAGCTACTTTTATTAAAAGGGTACAAAGCTGTGTACCTCAGGACCTGATGGATAACACAGCCCAGTGATCAGACCTGCATTTTCTTGGAATGGAAGGAATGCAGGGCAGAAATTCCAGGCGGGTGTTGATAGGCTTGCCCACTCTTCCCTTGTTTTGTGTAGATAGGGCATTGCCTTGCGAGGGAAAGGCCTCCAAACCTCACAGGGCAGTTGGGAATCTGCAGATTTGCTGCCTGTACTCAAGAAAGGGGGCAGTTGGAAGCAACTTCATCCTTATAGATCAAAGACAAACCTTGCCCTGAGAAAGAGTGCCCAGGACTGCTATATGCCTGCTTTCTCTTACAGAAAGGATTTACTCCACTACATGTGGCTGCCAAGTATGGGAAAATTGAGGTAGCCAACCTCCTGCTTCAGAAGAATGCATCTCCTGATGCTTCTGGAAAGGTAGGACAGAAGAAGCCACTGCCACTATATCTCAAACTAGATAATATTTTATTAATGTCCTCCTACCTACTTACCGTCACACTAGTATCCACAGCCTGGGTTTAGGTAGAATTGGTTTCATGTGGTATTCCAGTCCCTGCTGGGGCTGCCAAGAGCCAGCAAACTCTTGACAAAGTGACTTTTATTGTCATTAATTGACAACAGAGTGATGAGCTCTGGGTTCATATCCAGGGGAACGGAGACAAACCATTCCCCTGTGTTCCTACCCAGACTGTTTACAGTCCTTATCAGAGTGTTTGGGTAGCTGGCTCTGCTTCCCAAGATCTCATGATGGGGAGGGGGTGGGGGGCAAAGGCCAATAGGACCTCAAGCTTTTTAAACCAGTCCAGCTTGGATTTTTACAGATGCAAGGGGCACTTTACTTATCCACGGCAGTAAAAGGAAAACATTGCCAAGGGTGTGACCTCCTTACCCTGGGGGCAGCACAGATATGTGCTTCTCTGTTCATCTTCCCTGAGAAAAGTGAATGGGGCTTTCACAGCTCAGAAGGAATTTCCAAATTTGTTTTATTTTTTGATTCTAAAAGTTCCCAAAGGCTCTGGATACATGAATGAGTAAGAAATGTGTTTTTTCACCTTATCTGCTGGAATTTTCCAAACTCCTGAGTTTCCCCTGGAGAGAGTCTGTAACAGCACTTGTTTGTTCTGCATGTGTTTTTAGAGCGGTTTAACACCACTGCATGTAGCTGCACACTACGATAATCAAAAAGTGGCCCTCCTCCTGTTGGACCAGGGAGCTTCACCTCATGCCTCTGCCAAGGTACAAGTACTGGCCACTCTGGGGGAACAATACCCAGGCTTTTTATGTCCCTTTATTCCCCGTCTACCCCGGTTCTTTCTAGGCTGTGTATGTTTGCAGTTACAGGAGGCTCAGTGACCTTATTTGTTAGTGTCTCACATCCACATAAAGCTGCTAGAATAATCCTGCAGGTGAATAAAATAGCAATTACAAAAGGCAAATAAAGATGCAGAAACACTTTAAATCACCAGTTTCAGTCTCAGAAAATGCTGAGCCTTGCTTTCATGTGTCCAGCCTCTTCAGTAACTTCTCCAAGCTAGCCAACTTTGTATCATTGCATCTTAAGATTTGTGCAGGGCAAGTTTGGGGTTAAAGCCCAGCTATACAGGGATACTTCTGTTTGTGCCACAGGATGACATCTGAGGTGAGATGGGTTTCTCGGCACAATATATGTAATTGTTCACGTGCTTCACAATACTTCTTCCCCAATGTAAATGGACTGGCAGGAAATAAAACTAGTCACAGCCCTGCTTTGATTGTAATTTACTGTAGGCAAGACAATACCTAGTGTAAGGTTNAGGATGACATCTCTGAGGTGAGATGGGTTTCTCGGCACAATATATGTAATTGTTCACGTGCTTCACAATACTTCTTCCCCAATGTAAATGGACTGGCAGGAAATAAAACTAGTCACAGCCCTGCTTTGATTGTAATTTACTGTAGGCAAGACAATACCTAGTGTAAGGTTTCAGAGTATATGAAAGAATAAATATGTAAATTTATTCTGGTAGTGCATAGAATGAAGAGAATTTAGAGAAGCCTAAACTGTCTATTTCTTTTGTGGATCCCAGTTTTAAGTATGGGATGGATAAATACTATAATTAATCAAAGTATAATCGATATTTGAGCAGGAACATTGGGTAAAACAGGATGGAAACACATGTAGGTTAAAGCAGGTTAAGTGCAGTATAAATACCTCATTTGAGACAACCCAGATAATTTCCTTAAATCACTGCAAAAAAATAAACCCCTGTGGAGAAAGGAGAGCTAGTGGAAAAGCCAGTGTTGTAGTTAGATGGGCAGCACTGCTTGATTGCCTTCCTCTCACACATGGCTGAGTGCAGCCATAGCGCTGGAGGCCTTCTGCATGGCTGAAGGAGAGGATGGAGTGTGCCAGCATGGTAGGTCCCAGAGCCTGTAGTGCAAGGAGGGGGAAGTTAAATAAACATGGACTGCCAGCAGCAATGCCGCAGTTTAAAATCAATACTGTCGATAGTGGCAATCTGCCAGAGCAGTGCCCCAGGGGGCAACTGGAGTGATCTCTGATCTTTCACTACTGCAGCACAGCATTCTCAAATGCCACTGGGGGGAAGAAAGGGCCTTCAGAAGAGGATGAGAAGGCACTGACCCAGTTTTCACTAAAAGAAGCTGCCAGTGGGAGCTGTGCATCCTGTAGGGGCAGGGATTGCAGCAGCCCCTGCCAAGGGCTTGGGAAGTCCAAACCAAGGTGGAAGCCCTATAGGCTGTGGTACAGCATCACACAGACTCATGTGTCAGGTCACCTCAGCTTCCCCATCTGTAACAGAACAGTTCTGCAGCTGCCCCTTCAGACCTCCAAGTGCCAGCTGTAAGTGTGCCTAAAAGAAAGCATTTGTTAGTGCTCTGCAGCAAGTGAGCCACGGCAGCACGAGCAGGGCATCGATACTAAATAAAATTAACCATAACATGTTTGTTGCTTCAGGCACCCACTGTGCACTCATCCGAAAGATGATGTTGGTAACAGCTGATGATTTCCTGTACTTTTTTGTAAACGTGGTCCAGTAAATAAATGTTATGTCATATCTCATCGCTGGCTCCACAATTAGTTTCATCAGTAGTTGTCTTTCCTGTGACACCACTGTCTTTAACATTTATCTTAAGAGTGGCTCATTAGCCAAGTCCAGCAAGAGTGATAAGTGACAGGGTATGGGAGATGAGCATGTCAGGGTACAGTGCTGTTGTACAGTTATTCTGATGAACCGTTCTTCTCTTTCATAGGCAAAAATTGTGCCTAATTTCACGTGCAGCTTATCCCCAATTTGAATTTGGTATCCACTTTACAGTGCCTTTCTTCCTTGCCACGCCATCTCCAAAGCCTTAGTTTTCCTCTGTCCCTTCATCTTTAACTATTTTCCCTTTTTCCACTCTTTTCCCTGGCAACCAGAATAACCCAATACCCTTCCTTCTAAACTTCGCTGTTCCTGTCTCCATCTATCCGTAGTGACAGAGTGCTGCCCTTATGAGGAGAAGATGCAGATTGGGACTGAGCTGAATTTCAGCTTTTATTTTTCAGCTCTCTTTTTGCCTTCTCTTGGCAACCTGCTGCTGTCCAGTCCACTGAAAGCAATATATGCCCATTTCTGAGGAAAAGGCTTGGAAACTGCTTTTGTTATTTTATCTAATGTAATGTGAGCTCCATTTAAAGGAGTTATGTTTTAGCAGACACACAGGATTTAGCGTGTAGTATTTAGGGTTTATTAGGTGCTCATGTGGCAGTGGTTGTTTTACATGGCAGTATCATGCAGGAAGTCTAAGGGAGAGGATTATGTTTGTTTTTCCTGAAGCACTTTATCTTCAAAGTGAAAATTCGGTGGCCACGTGCTTCCTTTATTGATTGTAGCACTGTTTCCTGAGTGTCATTTTCAGATACCTTAGTATCCAAGATCTGAACTGAATCTGAATTGAATTTTGAAGGTTATAGAACCTTTTCCACATGAAACTAGTGCTGTGCATCTCTTGCTGCCGGGTTCCTATTAAAGCTCTCTTGTAATCACTTGTGAGCCCCCATTTATTTATTCTGTGCTCATACCTGCATTGTTCTGCATCTCTTGTGACCTCCCTTCCTCTTTAGACCAGCCCTGCTGCAGGGAGGAGCCCAGGCAGGTGAATGCTTTGTGCCTTTAGGTAGATTTTATTGGGCTGGGTAATCTGAGATGCAAATGGTACTTATGATACTATAGAAAAATACAAAAATGATTTATGCAGCTTGGGTCTCATCCCCCCTGACCTTGTCCCTTTTTCTCATGGGAATGTATGCACATTTGTCATTTGCTTGAAAATGAGGGCTAATACATTTCTGAAAGACAGGAAGATCTTGACTAAACAGTCATTGTAATCTGTACCAAAAACTGGTCATACCTCCGTCAGAGTTTTGGTATTTGTGTGCTGATCAGTTATTCTTTGTATCCATTTATCTATTTTCTGCCTGTCTTTTTTTAGAGTTACAAAATCGTATCATGCAATAGACACTGCATTTTTATTTTTAGTAGTGGGCTCCCTGGGTGCTCATATTGGAAGGAATAATAAGATAAGGAATGCATGACTCTAAAGTTATATGCTTCAGTTTTCCCTTGATCTGAAAAAAAAACAGCTTGTCAGTAAGGTTTAGGGTAAATGCTGCAAGAAAGGCCATATTTCATGTACATAATGCTTTCATTCACGCTGGGAAATGGGAAAAATACCCAAACAGTAACAGCTGTTCTGAGTTATGAACACACATCCTGCTTTTCTGTTTGTTAAAGATTTTATGTACATTTAAGGAAAAGGAGCATTTGTCTATGAAACAAAACTCAACCTCCTATTTCTATGGATTGTCCTTTCCTGAAAAGATAGTTTTTCCCAAATTTGAAAATTTATTTCAGAATCCTCCTCTTTGTGGCAGTACTTTCAAAAAAAAAAAATTGCTTAAAGGCCAGATACATTGGTTCATACAGCTTGTTAACATTGTATTTGACTGTGTTTGACAGGATTTTTAGAGCTAATGGCACAATTATTCACAGAGTTGGGTAGGTACAGAAAAGTGATTTATCACCTCGTTCAACCAAGTGCTTTCTGTTGGCAGAATGGCTACACCCCCCTGCACATAGCTGCCAAGAAGAACCAGATGGACATAGCGACCACACTGCTGGAATACGGCGCCGATGCCAACGCCGTCACCCGGCAGGGCATCGCCCCTGTGCACCTCGCCTCCCAGGACGGCCACGTGGACATGGTGTCACTGCTGCTCTCCAGAAACGCCAACGTCAACCTCAGCAACAAGGTCAGTGCTCCCCCTGCCCGGGGCTAAGGCTGTGCCAGAATGGGATGAGAAGGAGAGGGCCCTGCAGTTAAGTTTTGCCCGCTGGGATTCTGCGCGTGCCGAAAGCCGCTGCAGGTGTCTGAATGCACATCGTCATCTCTGCTAGCAAAGAGCAGCATGCCATGTCACACCGAATGAACTGTGTTTTGTAGTGCCCAAGGTTTGGTGACATGCTGCAGCGGAATTTATTAATCTAGCATTAATTTATGCTAGTCTGCCAAAACATGGCCAGAGGGAAAAATATCTTCTTCCCTGCAGGGGCTACTGAGGTGGGCCCCTGTCATTTTTCAGCCTCTAGGAATATGCCTGCCCATTTTTCAATTGTTACATGTGTAATTGTAACGTTTGCTATACTTTTTTGTAATTTTTTTTGTATTTATAACATTTTTAGTGCTATAATATTTTATTACAAGAAATGTAACATGCACCAGTGAATGGTAACAAGCATTGCCACCTAATGATAACAGCTGACTTGTTCAGGGATGGTGACTTTTTTAATGGGGTAATAACAGCAACCTTGTCTGAGGTTTTGTTCCTTAATATAAGTGATTCTTCCTCCCTAGGGTATGTTTCTTAGCCCACAGTGACTTTTGGTGTAATTTCTCCTGGTGGTAGGAAAGTTGATGTATTTTAGTTTATGTGTGAATTCGTAGGCTATTAAGTCTGCTGTATAGTAATGTTTCTAGCAAATGTGCAGCCTTAATTCTTTAAATGCCCCACTAGACACTGTTATTTGACATTATCAAGTGCCGTTTCAGTATGGATTTTTGTGGCTAGACTAGAGGGACAATAGAACTTTTTTTCATGGAAAATATTTCTTATTCTCAACAGGTAGGAAGAGTCAGTATCCTCTGAAGCAGTGGGTGTTCCTGCACAGGGCTGCTGTGTTTTCCTGCTTCTAACTTTCCAATTTCATTATCTGTGGGTCCTCCTTCAGAAAACTTCTCTTGCAGATGAGGATTTCCTTTTTCCCCCGCAAGTCTCAATGGTGTGTGGACTTATGCAGTGTAGGATGGACTTTGTATCCTCACAGGGAAATTTGCCATGTACATATTCTGCAACCATTGACTATCCCGTTTTGCTGCTGAGGCTAATACAGGGAGCATGATTGAAGTGCTTGGCACATTGATTCAGTGCCACCAGAGGTTAATTACCTGCAGCATCCTTCAATCTGTTCAGTTGTAATCTCCAGTTTCTCATTGTGCTGGTAACACCACCTTTGGGAGTAATTCCCCTCCGCACTCTCTCAGGGATGCACATTTCCTCAGAGCACAGCTACATGTTTAAAGTCCACTGACTTCTGAGTTTTGCAGTTTTGCAGTGGGATTAAAAAGAGCATTTATTTCTTCAGGACCCACAGAATGGTTTGGAGCGGCATACTCAGAACCCCCATACTGAGCACTAATTAAATCTTTTTAGAAGGTTTGGCCATTAATATCCAGGCTCCATTGGTAATTTATAGTTGGTTAGTGTTACTTATTTGTGTAAGGTGGCTCACCTAAGCATTTGTTAGTGTTGTCATCAGGATTGCATCTTGGAGTGAAATGCAGTGGGACACTCTCAAAATAACTGGCTTTGGTAGGGAGTGCAACTGTGGATTTGGGTTCAAGGGTAGGAAACTTAGTGAGTGTTCCTGCCTGCACTTGCTCTTCTGTCCTTGGTGCTAAAGGCAGTAGGAACAGGAGAGAAAATTAACAATAATTTGCAAGTAAAGGATATTCTTTCTCATTTCTAGCAACATCTCCTTGGCAGATTCTCTCTCCTTCCCCTTTTATCTTCTACCTCTATTATGTGGCAGAAAGCTCCATAGTTTTCTGAGGTTTTAAGGATATTTAGATCTTGAGTTTTAAATAAGAAAAATTACTATCAGTACGTGTTTTCTATCGAGTCTGTCTACTTCCTGAGCAGAGATGCGCCTGACCTCAGAAAAATGTGGTTTTATTCTTTTGTGTTTGTGTCTGAAAATGATCAAGTAGAGGAGTAAAAGGGAGTGAATGTAAAAAACTTGCAGAAGTGTAAATATTGAATCATTATTCAATATTGCTTTTAAAGTCTGACTCATTATAAGGAAGTAAATTAGGAGGTAAAAAATACTATGTGACTTTTCCTTAAAGTGCTCTAATTTGCTATCCCACATGTAACACTGCATGAAGAAATGTTCCTTGTTCCTTAAAGAAACATCATCTTCCTGGCTTTTGAATTGTACTTTCCTGCAGAGCAAGAGTGTGATTACAAAGCACCTTACACAGTGAAAGTGGAATGTGTAACTTCTTTAAATTCAGTCAGATGTTTAGAGTCTTAGTGATACCTGAATTTGCATTTTAGTTGTCATGTGCCCCTCTGGAGATTACTTGTTTCTGATTTACAGAGTGGACTGACGCCCCTCCACCTGGCTGCCCAAGAGGACAGGGTCAATGTAGCAGAGGTTCTGGTTAACCAGGGAGCTGCTGTTGATTCACAGACGAAGGTATGAGCACCACTGTCACGTGAAATATTTCCTTTCAGGGAGGCATGAGCCTCTAGACAGGACTAGGAATTCATTACAGGGTGAAACTGAAATCGCAGCAGAGAAACATTCCTTGTAATAAATCATTGCAGAATATATTCTGAAAACTGAAGATACATAAACTTGGGTGTTTAATGTCAAGCTCAGCCTTTGAGCAGGTAGCTAATTTCTCAGCAAATATTTAGATCAATATAGGTTTATCCTATTATTGTGCTTCACTGAAGGTAAGTGGGATTGATCCAGTTTTTGAGTAAGGAAATTGTTATCTAATGTGAAATACATATATGCAATGGTCGTTCATTTCAAATTTACTTGCCTAAACATAGTTTTGCCTAAATATCTGGACTCCTAAATAAGAGACCTGGATTTTCGGAGTGCTTGGGGATGGCTTTTGAGACCCCCAGTGACGACAACTTTCATTTTACAGTATTGCTTTTTGAGATCCATATCCTGAAGCAAAGACCCTTTGCAGAAATGGTTTTATTTTTACACTCCCTAATGGTGTACAGTGCTCAGAATTTGATGATAATGATCTCAGTGTTGATTACACGTACATTCCACATGCTTTTCTAGATCTTGGAGGCATTCCTTTAGCTGGGCAAGAAATCAGTTGAGAACAAATACTTGGACTGTAGTGGATCAAATGAACTAAATGAACCAGGTCTCATAATCTGACCTGTACTCTTTTGCAGAGTAGTAGCTTTCAAAGCTCTCTGCTAGGTGTATGCCACGAGTTAGGTGCTGTGCTTGCATCCCAGGAATGTCCAGGTGTGTCAGACTGTCCAGCAGTATTATCACATTACACTGACAGCTCAGAAAGCGCTGAGTCCATCGTCATGTCTGGCTGCAGCTCAGCTGATTATAATCTGTGGCAGAAGGAAAAGTCGTTGTTATCTGATTTCTCCACAGTGTAATTCCAACTGCACCAGCTACTGGTTTCAGTAACATTATCCTGACACAAACCTGAAATCGTTTTGCTAAAATCCCAGGAACTTCTCCAGGTTTATACTTTGGTAACATATTCTCAGCCTGTATTTTAAAGATGAATCAGTCAGGGCTCTTATCTGCCAGTAGCAGATGAGATCTGCCCTGGTTCATTCTTTGCACAATTTCCTCAGGTGAACGTGGTTGTCTTCCTAGAGATAGTTTCTACCTGGTTTTGGTTTCAGTAGCAGGACATTGCAGAACCTGTTCTTTTAACTTGGTCAGAGCTGAATCACCTCTCAAGCCATACAACTTGTCTGAGTGTTTGCCTCTGCCCCTCTGTGCCGTGCTCTTGTCTGTCCCACAAATAGCAAGCAGTCTAAGGAGACATTTATATTGACAGGTGCAGGCAGACACACGTGTCTGCTTTGCTGGCTCTCTAGTGTCCAAACAGGATCCCATTCTGGGCTGCAGTGGCCTTTTAGTCACATTAGGGTGGTGGAAACATCTGAAGTACTGTCACAGCTGAGAGGCTGGCAGGGCATGTCTGCTGGGTCCCAGGGACAGCCTGGTGCAGCTGCAGGAGCTCTGTACTCAGCTTCAGGCCTGGCAACGTGGTGGAGCAGGCAAGTGACTCTGTAGAGACATACGGAAAAGGGGCTTCAGTTTATCATTCTGGGGCTTTCTCTGTGAGGAGATGAATTTCTTCATTGCATCTCTGAAAATTGACCTAGTCATTAGGTAGAATGGGGGGAAAATACAGTCATATTTGACTGTGTGCAGCATGAATCCTGTCATCAGTAATATTCATATAATTCTAAAGAAGACAGAAGTAAATCCCTTGTTGTTCACCCTCGTTCCTCAGTTACATGTGTAACTAGTGTGAATAAAGAATAGTTTCCCAGTACACTCTTGTTTCCATGGGGCTGCCCCATAATTGTTAGGAAGTGGCTCAGGGACTTGTAAGTCACGTTGAATTTAAGCAGGACTGCTTTTCAGTTGTCTGGGGAGATTCTCCATCCTGCAGGCTTCTTCAAACCCACAACAGCTTGTCCTCCTGTCCACCCTACTAGTTAATCCTCCCTGCTGTAGGGCACTGTCTGCTCCTTGGGAAAAGAGTGCCCACATGCCTTGCAGGACTCCATTAGAGTGGAATGAGCTCAATGCTTACGCACTGGCATGAGCTTGGTGCTTTTCCACTGGCTTCTGCAGGGTCCCATCTGCTGGGGTTTGAGCAGCAGTGAGCCCTCCAGGCTCCACAGAGTCAGCCACATGGAGGTTGTCTGCCAGATATCCGCTCGCTGCCGCCTGTGATGTCAGTAAAGTGCCAATGCAGTACAGGGTGTTTTAGCAGGGAATAGTTTCTGGATAAACTGATGATCACCTTCAATTCTTTAGGAAAGGACTGAAAACCCCCGAATTTNTACGCACTGGCATGAGCTTGGTGCTTTTCCCCTGGCTTCTGCAGGGTCCCGTCTGCTGGGTTTGAGCAGCAGTGAGCCCTCCAGGCTCCACAGAGTCAGCCACATGGAGGTTGTCTGCCAGATATCCGCTCGCTGCCGCCTGTGATGTCAGTAAAGTGCCAATGCAGTACAGGGTGTTTTAGCAGGGAATAGTTTCTGGATAAACTGATGATCACCTTCAATTCTTTAGGAAAGGACTGAAAACCCCCGAATTTCTACAATGAAGGGAAAATGTTATGCTATAAGAACAGCCATACTTTGACCTCACGTTGTGTACAGGTGAAGGTTAGACGACTGGCTTGTAAAACAGCGGCTCTGTAGGTACAAGCTCTCCCATTTAGATGGATTAACTGTACATACTGCCTCTAAAACCAGAGGCATTGGGGGACAAGATAAGCAACAGCTGAGTTGGCTTTGGAGGCACTGTTGCTATGCTTGCATGTTTGCACGATCGTGTCCAGCATGTCCAGTTGGGATTCATTCCTTTGGACATACAGCAGCAGAGATGTGGCCATCCGTGCCTTCAAAGTCAGTGAAGCAGCACAGCTCAGAGTGACATTATATTGGGGATCTCTGCTACCAGCAGTGTCACCACTGACCTTCTGTTTTCTTCCCTCCATTTCACATCCATGTGCTTTTCTTACCTCAGTTTTTGGGACGTGGATGACTGTTCAGTAGTGCTTTTTTTGTTGATTTTATTTATTTTCCCTCCGCATCGTATTTCTCATTTTCCCAGGGTAAGCATAGGTTATGTCACTCCAGCGCAGTACCTGTCAATAGGGGGAGAACATTCCATATCATTTAACTTAATATCACTAGGTCATTGAACTCTTGAGTAGGGACCAATGAGCTATCATCTTCCTCATCTGGTACATGTTCTTTAGTCATCATTTATATATAACTTACCCTCCCTGTGAAAACATCTAGTCTGCAGTTCTGACACATGCGAGTTCTGACCCTGCTCACACTCTGAGGGCTGCACACACTTTGGGGAGTTTTCAGGTGGTTAAAGGAGAAGATGGGGCAGAAACACATTTTGCATCTTGAAGCTGTAGCAGGGAAGAAAAAAAGATCCAGTATTGCAGAAAATCACTTGTACAGGGGGTTAGTTTGTATGATTAGGATCACTTCTGGCTATATAACTTATGAGCATTTTCAAAATTGCTCTCAGAAGTGAACAATTACATCTGTGGATCTCTCTTGGGGTGGTTTCCCTCCCAAGAAATTTTTTTCCTGACCTTTGTAGTAGAAAAAGGCATGAAAGGAAGAATAGCTGCTGGTTATGAAGTCCATTTATTAATAGTGTTGTGGGATCCTTCTGGTTTTGCTGCATCAATTAACTAAATAGCCTCTAATCCCAGAGCTGCAGGAGCCTAAATCAATGCTGAAGTGTAAACAACATTGTTGTAGCAGGCCAGAACTAGTGCCTGAGAGGCCATAAGGTTGCTCCTACCACTTGAAAATGAGATTTTTATGTGGTTTAACCCCAGCCACATTAGAAAATACATTTCAGGTGGTAAAGTTTGAGCTGCTTCAAAACCCTTCACATTTAGAGAGCTTTAATAATTGAATTTGGTGTTCACAGAAGGCATGTTAGTGTCCTGCAGCAAAGGCAGCAGCTCTTGTCTATCCTGACATTGCATTTGTTTGCCTGAATCCAGGTATGCTATAGAGTTTTTGGTGCTGAAAATGTGCTATGCAGTATCATGTGTAACACAAGGCATGCTCATCCCTTCACAATAATATTGGGAGTTGAAAATGGGTCTGAAGCCATGGCTGTGAGCAGATATCCCTTCGCTGGTGGTCATGCTGAGTGTGAAAAGCTGTCCTGGTACATGTGATGTTGCTTTTGTTTCAGGGCTTTTGTGCTGGTAGTTGGCACGAGTAAATATTGTTTCATGGCTCAGCAGGTCTCCACATGTCATTTTTCCGCTGTTTATCCCGTTGGAGAGTGTAGTTGTAGGATGCAGCAGTACTGTGATGGACTGGCAAAGGACGACTGAGAGAAAAGTGATGATTCAGTCAAGGATGAAAAGCAGGGTTTGGAGCTTTTATTTCAGTGCAGGTTTTCAGTCAAACAGTCACCACACTGCTCTTGGTGTTGGGCCTCCCCTGGGGGAATTGATGGTCTCTCAGTCCGTGGCTGATGACTGCCTGGAAAACAAAGCCAGTATTAAACTCTTTTGTTTCTAAAACTGTGGTTTTGGTAGGAGATAATGGTAGCTGAGAGGTCATGATGTTCTTTTGCAGGCTGAGCTGGGATTTTTATTTCAGATTTATTCAGGTCTGCCTGCTTTGCTCTGACAGGAGCCCCATAGCAGCCTGAGTTCATAACAGCAATCCAGCTTTTCCATTGGAATATCTAATTTCAGATGTAGGAAGAGATAAGAAGGAGGCAGGGAGGCAGGGAAGTGCTATTGAGAAAAAAGGTTTTCATACAGAACAAACTCTCAAATACAGGTGTCTTCAGTATATCTTTGTGGTGCATTATCTGTCTCTCCCTGGCTCTTTGAACATGCTCAGTTGTTATCAAGATGTTTCTGTGGAAATTTCCAGCCTAATAATGTGTAATAATGAACCTTTGCAAGGTACTGCAACGTGTTAGGTCCTGATTCAGCAAAGCAGAGAAGTGTCTGTGTGTGCTCACGTAGGTTTGCCTGTTTCATTCAGTCAGGCCTTTGTGATCTTTGGATCTAAAGCAATTTCTAGCCCTATAAACAATAATACTGTGGCTTCATTGTCTGTCATTTACAGCAGAAAAACAAAAACTGAGCAGCTTGAGAGTCAGCATGACTAGAAAGATGCAGTGATTCAAGCTGTTAAGATTTATGGTTATTGCCAGTGGAGGATATTAAAGTAATTCACTGACATGATATACAAGGCTTGTGATAATTCCCCTCAAAAGTAAAAATTGAAGGACAAGAGACTAAGGGATTCTTTATGTGTTCCATAATAAATGAAAAGTTCAGTATTTCTGATTTTTTTTTTTCTTGGCACTTACTCTTGTAGCTTTTGATAAACCCTTCCCAGCTGCTAACTCCCCTGTTGCTGCTCGTTCTTTAAAACAGCCAGAAGGTGATGTCTGTTAGAGCTGTGTTAAACAAAAGCCCTGGTTTTCTTGGAAGTAACTTTTTCAATATTAGGCTGCCTCCTAAAGCCCTCAGTGCTTTGCCAGTAATTATAACTAAGCCTGAACTGCTGTGCAGAAATTTATATAATTGTGAGCTGGGTTTTGTTGTTTTGTTTTTGCTTTGGCAGGTTTTTTTTGTTTGTTTTGTTGGGGGTTTTTGTTTGTTTGTCGTAGTGTTTTTGGGTTTGGATTGATTTTTTGGGGTTTTTTAGTGGGGTTTTTGTTGTTTAGGGGTTTTGTTTGTTTGTGTGTGCGGGGGTTAACTGTTAATATCTTTTGAAGCAAAATATTTTAGCCTCCTGGGCACCTTTCTATAGAGAATGAAAGCAGCAAGCTCAAGTAGCCTTGAGAATTATTACTTTTATTGTTAATTTAATTGCGTACTTGCAGAATCTGCCAGCTGGAGTGTTTCAGAATAGTCAATAGAATACCTTGGTTTACATGGGATCTTAGGATGCAACTGTTGTGCCTTCCTGAGACAGAAGGAGTTGAACGCAGGAATGGGAACTCTAACTGAGAATTAAGGATCTCCTCCCCAGGTTTCAGGCACTGGAAGGGCATTTTGCTCACTGGTTTCACTTTGCCCACTGCCCTCGCTGCCTGTGCTGCTGGCTGTGAGCACGGAGATGTCCCTGCTGAGTGCTGGGGCCAGCGCGCCCGGCCGGCCGTGCCACGCCGCGTCACATCTCTGTCCCTCTGCTGCCTCGCCAAACAGGACCTGACATGAGATGACCACAGGCTACAGCAGACTTAAAGGAAAGCTCCCAGGACCCTCCGAGGGGCTCAGGCAGGGGACTGGTGCTTTGCCACCAGGCCGAGCAGGTGCCCACACGGCTGCTGGGGACGCGTGCGGCGCCTGTGGCAGGAGCTGCCTTTCGGTGCGCATCCCTCCAGCTGCCACACACGGCCAGGCCAGCAGCACCCGAGCTTCAGAGGAGGCCTCCTTCAGATTCAGCTACAATGTCATGATTTCCACCGTTTTAGTTGGGAGGAGGAGGAGGAAAAGCTTTCACTTAGTCTCTGATTTAAACAGCGGGCTGGTCAGGAGTGACAAAGAGCATCAATAATTGCTCCTCCAGCCGTTTTTGAAGGTACCACGTGTAAGTCTCTGTGTGCACCATCCTAGAAGGAAACTGTCATGGCACTGCAGTAAATATGGGAGGGTTGATAGCTCCTTTTTCAGTATTCATTGTTACAGGCTGGAGAGGAGCCTTTACAGATCACTTCAAAGGGAAAGCTGAGATCAGCTGGTCTTGGCTCTCTCATATGCTCCAGATTTTAATGTTTTAGGGTTATTAGCAGGGGGTTCTCAGCAGGTGGTCCTTGACTTTGGATTTCATCTCTCCAGTTGATTTTGTGCTGATTTTTTTTTTTTTTTTTGACCTTGCTGCTCATGTTAAGAGGCCTGTATTTTGAAGGGGGAGAAGGGAATTAAGATTTTCTTGGAGGAGGTCTTACCTCCTTGGAGGAGGTCTTATTTTTTTGTCTGTTTTTTGAACTGTTTTGATAGCTTGGCCATCCTTTAATCTGAGTTTATCTTTGGTCCACGTAGAGGCAGGGTCTGTAGAAGCAGTGTTTGAGGTACATGACTGTGAGTCATCATTCTGCTGAAGAATCAAGACTCTGGACAGCCCAGGGAGCCCTGTCAGAGTCAGACTTCGGGCACTCCTGGGAACAGGAAGTTATTTGGCCAACCCTAAACTAACAATATCTGTAAGATGAGCTCCATGTGTTCAGTTCATGATTATATTTAAGCTACTGCTCTGGCTCTTACCAGTGAGGGCTATTATTCTGTGCAGGAAAAGTTCCTTGTAGTCATTTGGCATCTGATCCAATGTTCACATAAGTCAGCAGAAAGTTTCATTCTGTATTGATGCCAATGGAATTTTGTTTCATTCATGGCTGATGCCAATGGAATTTTGATTCAGTGCTGTTTCTGCCACTGATTAACTCATCCTGATTGTCAAAGTTAGTAGTTTCTTTAGACGGCAAAGGGTATATCATTAACTGGAAACGAATGACACACCCTAATTTAAAGAAACTGTCACAGCTACCATCTCCTAGCATGTGTTAATACAACTGAAATTAGGTAACCTTGTGTGAAGTAGTATCAGAGGCAAAGTGACATGAAAAAAAATGTTGTGTCTAAACCAATGGACATTTGAAACTTCCTTCTAGTGGAAATAGCTCGCATCAGAGGTTTTCTCTTTCTTCCTCCTGAGCAGCTTTGAGTGGATGGTTTGAACATGTGTAGTGCTGGCTCCTAAACTCCAGGCTGACTTTGGACTTGTCTCCTTGTGCTTTTGACCAAGTTGTTTGACCTGAGCACACCTCACTGACATGGCTGTTAAAATGCAGGATGACAGGCTGCAGATTTGAACTGTGTGCTTCTGCCTTTTGGACACCTGGTTTTTATTTCCAGAGCAGGAAAGCAAAGGCATTTTTTTCACCTTTAAACACTGATATGAGCAGCAGGT
>VYZR01010417.1:10494-21285 GCA_013400675.1 Oxylabes madagascariensis | reverse complement strand
TCTCATGTAAGTTAGGCACTAAAAGTTTCCATAAGTTATGTGCTGCTGTATCACAAATACTCAACATCTGCAGCTGAAATACATTTATATATATATATACACACCCATATATGTGTTTAAATATGAGCAATCACCACAGATTCCTTGAGAAAAGAAAGAGGAAAGATTCCTAGAACAGACAGAAGATCAAAGGTCACACAAAAGCGTGCAGCTAACCCAGAAATCACTAAAACCCTGGGCCAAGTAATGTTTTGAAAATAAATTCAATCAATTTTGTCCCCAAAACACACACTGGTAATGACATTGGTAGATAAAATCATCTAACAATGATTAAAAAAATGAAGAACCAAATGGGCCTCTGCAAGGCACAGTTCTGGACTAATGGCAGCAGTAAATTAGAATAGTAATTGTATAAGTACAAAAGAACAAATCCAGGAGGAGGCAATCAAGGAAAGATCAAACACAAGTAGGGTTTCTTGGAACAGAGATTTCTGTGAAAGAGTTTAGAGAAGAAGCATAAAAACGCAAGAATTTTTAACTGTCAACAGAGCACCAAATGTAAAAAAAAAAAATCAGTATTCAAACTCCACGCTGGAAACTGCAATGAATGATTTTTGCTGGGTTTATCTGTAAAACACTGCTAATAGCACACAATTGGATCTATCAGAAGTACAGCCAGGCAGCACCAAGATTCCTCAAGGGCACAGAGTTTTCAAATCCAAATACAGGTGGTGCACCCGCCCGAGTGAGCTTTTTAATGAGGCATGGAGGCGACATAAGAGACACAGCGGCGACGGGTTAGATTGAAAATAATATAGCAAGGAAAAAATAAAGATTAGGGACACCAGCTGAGCTGTGAGATAACACAGCAGAAGTTAGTGTTAAAGCAGGATTTGAGTTCTAATAAGCCAGCAGTGGTAAATTGGAAGATGTAACGTGATAGGAGGCCGAGCGCTGCTCCCAGTTCTGGGGCTGACAAATGACACCTCTGCCAGCAAATCATTTAATCCCTGCACATCCATCCATCTAGGAGTCAAAGAGCTTCATTGCCCTAAAACTTTGGGAGAGTACCATGAAATTTAATTTATTAATACCTGAAAACTGTGCTTTAATCCTCAGATAGAGGGTGCTGGGGAAGGACAAGGCATTTACAAAGTTACCGCTACCTCATAAAGCATTTTTGTATTTTCTTCAGTGAATCCTCCTTTGTTTCTGTCCTGTTTCAGCTCATGATTCCACAGCATGTCTTGACTCATAGATGTTAAAAAACAATAATGGGCTGATGACAAAATGCTCACTTTTATCAAAACTTGGTGTTCTCTAATATTTAATGTGGGTTTTTTGATCAGGGCTGGTTATGTCATCATCAGCCGTCCCACTTTTTGCTGAAATCGTGCATTTGATATGTAGATTTTTGGTAGTACCAAAGACAGGGAGAAAATCCCTTCATTCCCAAACAGAGCTCAGCAAGGCTGGAGCCTTAGCTCTGATTTACTTCCACTTGGCTGAGATGGCAGCAAAGGAAAATGCTCACTACAACAAAATAGAGATATAAGAAACCACCAAAGAAAATAAAACCCGATGCCCACAAGAGTGGAACTGCCCTCACTGTGTCACTCAGAGCCCAGGCAGACCAAGCCCTGTCACTCACAGGGACAGCCTGAGGCAGCAGGGCTGAGAAATCCAATGAGGGAAATCTCCCAGGCTCCCTGTTTCCAGCTGGATATTAATTCTTAATATTTAGGAGAACTTGCCAAGAACAATTGCACAGTTCCTCCTGAGCCTTCAGCTCTTGAGTCACCATCACATCAGGGAAATGTGAGTTTCATTTAGATAGCACAGAAGGAGAAATTACCTGGTTATTTTTAAGGCCTCATGTAGCCCTTAAGGGATCACATTATTTAGTTATTCATTTGTTTATTGTTGCATTTCTCACATCTTCTCTTTTTTAAAAGAACTATGAAAATGTCATTAATCTTCACAGGGATCAATCATATTCCTGGGCATGAGGGAAAGAGGTTTCTATGTTTGATGGAGAATTTTGAATCTCTGGTACTCTCCCTCTCCTGCAGGAATGGCTTGAAGGAATAAAGGAATATTGCTTTAGTATTCTTCCTCCTGCCAAAAGTATTGCCCCAATCTACCTAGCAAGGAAACTGGAAAAACCGGAAAGAAATATTAGCATTTAATATTTCTTAAATCTTAAGAAATTAAAGATTTCTTAAATCTAGATCTCATCTTGCCAGAAAGAAAATGTCCATTTTGATAGCAAGTTTTATTTAGGCTGAAAAAGTAATGTGTGGCCCTTTTAGTACATATGTTCAGTTTAATGTCATGTCAGTTGAAAACAAAAGTGAATATTACTGATTTTAACACCTCAGTGATCAAAGCTCTTCTCTGACGCAGGGAACAAGAAAAATTAGCAGGGAGAAGAACAGAGGACATGAAAAATTTGCAGGGAAAAGAACAATAAAGTACAATAAGACACATCTGAGTAACTGCTCAGGTTCTGATATCTGCAAAACCTGACCAGGAGAGAAAGAAAGAAAAAGAAAGGAAGAAAGGAAAAAATTAATGGAATGATTGAGATTAATTTGAGTACTTGCTGCTGCAATAATTAAAGACCTCTTTCTTATCATGTGAATGTCTCGGGCATCCCATTCATGAGGGAGATTGACACACTGATATATTTTACTTCCAAGTTAAAATGGATTTCTCTTCCATTGCAGCCAGCCTGGAACATATTGAAGGAAAACAGTGCAGAAGACTGATAAGAGCAAGAAACAGTGAATAACATTTAGTCTGGACTGCAAAGAACTCTGCATCCTGAATCCACCTTTGATAAAGGAACAGCGGGAATTGGACATTTCTCCTCTCTGCCTTTTCCAGGGATCTTTTCACCCTCCCACATCCCAAGCTTTGCCCACACAATTCAAACAAACTCCTCTGGTTCCAAGGATGACAATGAACAGAGAAGATCTCCCAACATTGTCCTTGCACATCATTCCAGGTAGAAGAACTCTTTCCTCCAAAAGGGATTGTTGTGAAATGAAGGCGCAGAAAAAGACAAGAAATGTGAAATGGTCAGGAAATAGGGGAAATTAGAGGAATAAAACCCCTGACTGTGCTCCAGGTTGTTCAAATAACCAGTCTGTATCTATTTCCTTCAAAGTCTCCCTATTGGAATAAAATGCCTGTTGAAATATCATGTTTTTAAAAATCTGAAGCAGCAACCAATTAAAAAAAAATAAAAAGAAAGTAAACCCCCAGATTTCTCACTCCATGTATTTAATACGAGGTTGTTTCCTGATGAAACCCTTAGTAAGTGGGAGTACTCAGGGAGACACTGGGATTTACATAAATTTGAGACAGAAAAAATACTGTTAGAGTAAGTCCATGGCACTGCATGGTTGGGTTTGATTCTTCCAGCAGAAACTACTCCGGGTTGCAGACAGACACAGTGCTGAGTCTCAGGCAAAATTCATCATTAGCTTCAGAGTATGTCCCTAAATTCAATCATTGCCCTCCCCTTTACAACATTAGCACAATATTTACAGGTTATTCATGCACAGTAGGCCAACTCTAAGTTCTTATTTTACCTGGCTTTTAAGTCCATTTTATCATTGCCACACAAATTTTAAATATGACTCCATGCCATTCCTGATAATTTGATTTTTACCCTTTTAAAAGGAGCAGTACACATATCACAGCAACACTCAGCAGTTAATATAATTTAATGCAAAACTACACACAATTTTCAAAATGGATAGTGGAATTTATTTAAGAGTTCTGCTAGACTCAGCTTGATATATTGCATCATCATACCATGGAATAGGTAATAGCTCAGGATTTTTTCTTCGTAATGGCCAGTAAATTCAAGTTCTAATAATTCTTCTAGAAGAAATTCATCTGCTAAAGACCCAGGTGAAGCATGAGCCACTCACCAGAAGATACTGAGGTTCTCAGCTTGGCAAATCTTAAGAGATTTAAGAATCATCCATTTGCTCTTTTGGCACAAAAATCCCGACATTCCATGGGCAATTTCTAAGAGATCCGTGATGGAAACAACAAGGAGCACACCCAGCAATGCCTGGTGGAGAGTTTATCAAAAGGACAGAGAGAAAATGGCAGAACCAAACCCAAATGTTCACCACAACTCTCATGATTCCTGGGCGAGGTGCGTCCTTCCAGCCACTCCTCTCTATTTTCTGGTTACAATTTAATTCCCCTTTGGAGGAACAGAAAAAAACCAAAACAACAAAGCACGTTCAGATTTGAAAAGAAACATGTAAGATGAATGTAGGAAGGCTTTGGAGGCTGCAATAAAAAGCAGCAGATGGCTGAGGAGTGACTGCACGCCCCAGTTCACTTCTGGGCCCCTGGTCCCGTTCTGACACCGGTGACGCCGGCAGAGCCCCCCAGTGAATTCCAGCCCGAGGATCAGAGATTGTCCCACGTGTGCTGCACAGGAGAGGCCTTGCACTCACCAAGAGGCTCCTCAGCCATTCCATACATCCTGTAATGCCTGCAGGATTCAAGGATAATGTCTATTTTCTGAGGTACTGTTCTCCATCCAAATTACTTCAGCTGCGATAAGGATTTTTTGAAAACGCAAACCAGAGAGCAGTGAGAGGGATCGAAAGTTTAGAAAATGTTGCCTAGGAATAAATGATGACAGAGGAAACACCAGAATTCCCACACAGGACAATGAGGCCGAAGAAGACTTGGGATTGTTTCCTGTGCTGATGAGGGGGGGATAAACATGAAATGAAACAGGAAGGATTCAGACTGGGCACTAGGAAAACTTTCCACCTGTAGCTCCCACCACCAAGAACTGGAATAGCCTTGCAGAAAGAGGCTGTGGGATCTCCACTGCCAGGATTTGAGGTGAGGTCAGAAAAGGAGCTCCCAGGATGAGGTTTAGATTTAGTGAGTTCTACCTTGAGTAGAAACATGGACTCAATGACCTCCTGAGCTGCTTTTCAGCCCTATTTTCTGTGGTTTTTCTATTCTATTAAAAACATGCGAAATTTCCCTTAGCTCTTTTCCTTAAAGGAAGGAGGGTAATTCAAGAGACACAGGATCTCCAGAGCATAGTCCTTAATTAATTAACCTGATAAGGTAACCTGCAGTCACATTGTGCAGTGTGGTGTGTGTGCCCCCTCCAGCTCCTGCCCTACATTCCGGTGTCTTCTGCCTCTGGAATGTGGAGCTGGGTGACAAAGAGAGTGGTGTGGCCTAACTCTCTGGGAAATCAGTGGGAATTGAGGTGACTAATTAGGAATTGTAATCAGGCCCTTAATCCAAGGCAACAGAAAGACATGCCTTTGGAATCCGATTAGCTGCTTAATAATTCAGAACAGGCACCCAATAATGTATTGACTGCCTGGGAAAAGGCATCTTTTTCTGAGGCCCAGAGTGTCACGTTTCCACTGAACTTCAAGGAAAGAGAAGGCAACCCTCAGCCAGAGCAAAATCCACGAGGCACCTACATGGGATGTAATATTTTATGGTTCTCAGTCAGGGCTGCTCATTTATGGCTGTAAAATGCTGCAGGACTGAAGAACCAGCTCTTCTGCCTCTGTTCGTAAGGAATGATTCTGTAATGATTTCAATCCTAAGAAGTCTCTGCCCTACTAAAAAAAGTTAAATCATTTTTTTAGCGTGGCATCTCCCTCACAGGCACCTTTGGGTGCATTATTGACAACACCCTTTGCTGATCCCCTGTTTTATCCCAGCTGCTGAGAATCAGAACAGAGAGACTTAATTACTGCACTTTTCAATAAGGATTTAATTTTATTTTTATTCTTTCTGCTGCAAATGCCCATGAATCAGAGGGTCACTTTAAGCACAGAATTCAATTTAATTATACTCAAAGGCATTTTTATCATTAAACAGGTCAACTTATTAAAAAAATATCTTGATTATGAATAATGGAAAGCCTGGCAGGCAATCCAGGAGAGTTTTCCTCTGAAAGCTCCCACATCCATTTGTTTAGATTTGTTTATTAAGCACTGGGCAAGGTCCCACTGAATGAACATGACAGCATTAACTGAAACTGCATTCCATATTTAATTGGAAATAGACTGCAATGCTTATTTATCGATTTTTTAAAAATGTGAATATTTACCAATATTTGTAAACAGGACTATTAATTTCTAACAAAGGCAGGGGATGAGAAAAGCAACTGAGAATATGACACTGAAGCGGGTCTGGCAAAATCCTTCCCAAGGTGCAGAGTGATTCCATGGAATCAGGCCCATCCCTCAGCTAGGATTGGATCCCTGCTCAGGTAGGACACTGTTTTAATTACATGCCAGGGAGGATGTCTCTGATGGACTATCCCCATGTGAACCAGATCTAAATAGAAAAATCCATGCTGTTCATCAGAGCCTTGATGTGCAACGTAGAAGAGAGTAAACATTCTGGAGAAAAAACCATTCTGGATAGGAGAGAACAGAAGAAAAGCAAAGCTATTTTCATGCTTGGGTCTTTTCAAGGCAATCATTTGCATATTTTTGCTCTATTTCGTATGCAACTCCGTGTAATGTGATTTCTGTGCTATTTATAAGGCTAAGTAGTCAAGTAGCTGTGTTTTATATATCCCCTTCCTTTATGTTCCCCATTTTCATTAACTCTTGGTTTTCTAATAGTTCAACGGGGCCTGAATTCATTCATTTATTTAACTGTATGGTCTATACTAATTTGAAAACTGGTTGTTATTCTTAACTACGTGCTGAATGTATAAAAAAGAATTAATTCCATAATTTTAAGCTCAAGGCTTCAAAAGGTAATGACACAAGGATGCAATGCAAGAAGTAAATTCAAGTTTTTACTGATTTCCAAAAGGTTTTCACCTTCATCTTTATGTCCTCATGACACAGAAAGGGAATCAAACTGCAGAGATAAAAAGCTATTACCTGAAAGGAGCCTGATTGCAGAGCCAGCTCCCCTCTGGACTTGGAGGCCTTGGAACACTTTCCTAATTCACTCAGGATTATTTTATGACCCTGATCATAGATAACCACAAACACATAGATAGCTCAAATGGAAGAACGAGAAGTAATTTCTGTTCTTGGAAGAAAGTCGTATTTTGCTGGTTCATGGAGGTGGCCAGACACAAGAGCAGCAGCTCTCACAATGCACAAAGACAACGTGGCACTACCACAACCCTGGATTCTTATTTTTAATTTTCAACTTCCTTTTCTACATAAAATCAAACATCCCACAGCTACAGCACCACAGAAATGTCAGAAAACCAGGGCCATATGGATTTTATTTGCCATAAATTGTTGCTTATTTATGTGGCAGACAGAGGTTCATGGGTGTTTGGTTTTATCAGGAGAACGGATGCATTATCTTCCTCGAAATACAGGAGTTTATTAAAACAGGGATTTATTCAATTCTTCTCACATCAGTTCTGGTGTTCCTTTCTCTCCCATGGCCTCATGTCTTTCCTCTCCCAGCTTTGTAACATCCCCTCAGCTGAGATTGCTCCTCTCCTGTCCAGACTGGAAAAAGCAGCAGATTTCCTGGTAATGGATTCATCTGCTGCTCTCTGATGATCTATTTTTGCTCAGATGATTCAATTTAATGTTCCTGCAGTGTACAAGGTTGACCTAAGCTCTCTCAGGTGATGACCTAAGGAGTAACATTACTTCTATTAGTCATAAAAAATTTCCAAGAGAAAGTTTCTTATGGAAACAAATCCGAATGAAAAGAAGAAACAAACAGTGGAAATACAGAAATTTGCTGCTGCAGTGTGACACTAAAATGTGCTTAATGGTCTCCAGTTAAGTCTCACACTACTTACATTCATTTTCCAGGTATTAGATAGTTGATCAGTGTTTGTTTGGACACAAGAGCAAAGACCTTTCAAATGGCACAGCACTTGGATATTTAATTGGAATTCTCTGCAAGGATTTGCCATATTTTTTGTTGCCATTCTTACTGAGGTAGCTCTGTAAATAAGGTCACCACAAAGAAATGGGGCTGTGTGTGAACAGAACAGAGCAGTGCTTGGTTCTTGTGCTGCCTCCTCACCCTCGTTACTTCTGCACGTGGCCCTTGCAGCCGTCCTGCAGCTCTGCCCATGAGTTTGGCAAGCGGCAGCGACAAGAATCCCAATGATGTCACCTCTGTCACTCAGCACCTCCGAGGACACCATCCCTGTCACCTCCACACCAACCAGGAGCACACAGGGTGCAGCAGCACTTTCCACATTCTGAATGAGGTAAAGGAGCAGCAAAGGCAGAGCAGGAGCAAGGGATGGTGGTGTTGGAAAGCCCCAGCTCCCCCAAAACTCCATTAATACATGGATATGTTGGGAGTTTTGGGATCTGGGCTGTCTTTTCTTGCATTCCACTGGAACTTCACTGTGGTGCCTTCTGAGCCCTGAAGAAAATGCTCCCTGACCCAAAGAATTTGCAATTTCAATATTGAAATTGTCAGTCAAAAGGGGAGGAAAGAAGGGCAAGAGAAGAGAAGCATTAATGGCATGAAAAGAATAATGATTTGGCACCCAGGTTAGTTCCACTGTTTGGGAGGGAGATTTCTATTCAAATATTTAGATTATTATGATGAAATTAGGACAGGTAACAACAGCAACTCCCAAACACTGAGGTCTGAACCACCACCAAATTGTGCTACAAATGAGCAGCACTCAGAATGATAAGATTTCTAATGAAATATTAGCCTTGCTGCCACATATGTCAATCCCTAAACTTAGGGAAAGGAACACCCAGAATATAAATTGGACTCAAGGCAAAAGCAGCTGCAAAGCAAAGAATGAGCTGATTTGACACTTGCTAAAAAAAGTCCATTAATCAGAGGAGAAATATTTATGCTTTCAAGTCAGAATACCAGACTTGAAAAACCAAATATCTGCATAAATTCCTCATTGTATTTCCGGACTTCCAGCCACAACACAACTATTTCTGTGAAAAACTTGATTATACAATTCTCTGTGTGTGTTAACAATTTGTGAGAGTAGAATTAAGAGGTGTCCCACATCAAGAGATCAAAAAAAATGCCACACAGGTAACATGAAGAATATTTCAAGCCGACACTGGACCACTGATTAAAACCAGATCATGTTTCATATCATCCAAAAGTGGTGGATATAACCTGCAAGCTGGAATTCATTTTAAACTGCATAATTTCTTCCCATTAAATCTGAGTGGTTCTTTTAAAATCAAATTATTTGTGATGGGTATTTTTAATGGGAATTTTGTAAAAAAAATAGCCAATATCTAATCTTAAAGTTCTCCAGAATTTCAGTTGCTATAACAACGCATGAAAACCTTTTTCCTGTTGAGGACATCTGTAGCTATTTTTACAGGTAACAGCTGGATTTGTCTGTCTGAATTTCACTTATAAGAAAAAGTGGTTTATTTGCTGCCTTTGAACAAGCTTTTAACTTAATGACAAATGCCAGAGCCTAGCAGGCTCAGTAGCTGAATAATCTGGTATAAAAAATGTATTACATGGCAAAAGTGTAAATTAAGCAACAATTTGATTAAAAGTAAAGCGAGTGTCACAGTCCCCCCATGCACAGACAGCTCCTCCTCCCAGATTTAGCACTGGAACAACAAGGGCACAACAAGTCTTTAGAAATGAGGTCTTTGATGGCAGGAGATGCCACCTTTGTACTTTAAATTTGTCTAAAATTTACCAATACAGAAGAGCAAGAGTCTGACTTGCAATTTCCTGCAGAATGAGGTGTGTCAGGCACCTGGGAGCATCCAGCATTCTGAGAAGCCCAAATCCTCTGAAAATGTGACAGCCAACCTTTCTCATCCTTCTCTAGAAAACTTTCTCATACAACAAAAACAACAGACCAAGTCAGTAATGGACATGGAGGTTTCTCCATAAATAACTGAGCTCTCTCAGCACCTTGCAGGATTAGGCTTTGTGTAATCTTGTCCCCAAATTATTGATATCTTTAAGACCGGAAAGAGAAACTTGGAGCTCAACCAGGAAACACCCAAAAAAAAGTATAAATTGAGCAACAACTTGATCAAAGATTGAGAGAAGGCCATTTTAGGTTAAAACTCCACCTTATGTTGTGCAGGAAGTATTTGTTATTATCATTATTATTGCACATAATTCAGAATACAGGATCATTAGCATGAATCCCTGGAGTGAATTGTTTGAGGATTAGGGAAGAATGAGTGATATCCTAATGATGATTACAAAGAACCTGCTGGAAGCTGCATCCCTGCACCCCCAGGCACAGCAGCCTCCAGTGGTGCAGAGCCTTTCAGAGCACAAGGAGTCACAAAAGGCTACGTGGATTCCTGAAAAATTCCCTCCTGCTGTTTCCAAAAAGACCTGTTAGTGATGAACTGAAATCACAAACAGAAATAGCACTGAGGCTCCACTGGGATATTGGAAATACACAATATATGCATTACACCAAGGCAGGAACTGCACCTATGCCTGGGGCATGGGGATTTGGAGAATATTTGCTTTATTTTTCAAACAAAAGAGAGGAGGGTATGACATTTTGTCAGCAGGGCGCTGTATCTTTTTTCCTTTCTGATTTTAGCTGTAAATACATAATTACTGTAAATACATTCGACACCTACACAACTTCTAAACCAGCCCAGAGCTGTTCCTATTGCATGTGCTGATCAATAATTACCAATTTCATGCAGAGACAGGTAAATTGCCAGTGACTCACCCCAGGACACTTCGTGTTCAGACAGACGCCTACAGCTCAAAGGCAACAGTTTGCAACACAAAAGGCAAAACCAGTCTGAAAACTTTTCTTAATAATTTGCTTCCAGC